>JBBPBX010036928.1:9148-31209 GCA_038048925.1 Garcialebias charrua | reverse complement strand
CTGTCTCACTCACACCAAACAACCATCCATTCTCACACTCACACCTAGGGTCAATTTAGAGTCACCAATCAGCCTAACATGCATGTTTTTGGTCTGTGGGAGGATACCGGAGTACCCGGAGGAAACCCACGCATGCACGCATGTCACTTCTCTGTCACTTCTCAGTTTAAGATGATCTTGGTCTAAAGCTGACATGTGATGTGCATTCCTTCAAAAATGCTAGGTTTTAAGTTGAAGGTTGAAGTTGAATTTAATAAAGTTGTAATCAACAGATCTGAAATAAGACGTGATCCCATTTTAGGCCCTTTAAATATGTACTGTATTTATTTCAGTCAGTTTTTAACGTCTCTGTTTGATGCATGTATTCATCTGTATGTGCATGGATCTGTGCTTCCTTCTTTTTGTTTGAAGTAATTCATTGCAAATATTGCAGCTCGGTTTCATTTGCTGAACTCTTCACTGTGGCTCAAGCTCAGATAGACAGATAACAGTCAGTCTACGGTAGTTTCATTTTTCCTTCCAGCTTTCTCTCCATCCATTTCCTCAGTGTACTGTACCACAGCTGCTTTTCCAGGCTCTTTCTTGTGTCACATCTCCAGCTGGTTCACTGTAATTCACCAGTGCCTGATCTCTTCTTCATATGCTGCTTCACCCTCTGCTTCATATGTGTTTTCTTCTTCTTCTTCCAGAACTTTATCCACAAACCCCAAGGCCTCCCACAAAGCAGTAACGGATGAATTACATCTCTGTTATTGATTGCTGCTTTTTTTTCAGTCTCAAAACTACCTTATGAGAAAATGAAGAGTTAAAGAAAACTACAGGACACTTTTTGGAAATATTGGCTTGTTCTCATAATGGTTGGAAAAAAAACTGTGCAGCTCAAATCAGTAACTGATTAGCTTTGCATTACGTAAACACAACACAGGAAATGAGGACCAGCTATCTTGGCTTCCTCCAAAGATACCAAAATCTGCTCATCAGTGCAGCAAACTTTGGGTTGATGGATGTTACTAAGAATAGTTTTTTACCTCTTTAATGAGCCAGGCTTGCCATTTTGCCCCACTTGTCCCACATAACCAACATTTTAGCTGTGAATCTCTTACTGTTAGAATAATAGATTAAATAAACCCCAAAAGGCATCCAAGTTGGAAATTCAAAGGTCTACATTGTCACCGTCTGATTCTTAAAGCTAAAGAAAGGAAATCATCTGCCATTTATTTGTGTAACTAGTTTTATACAGTTAGAGCCCATGAAGCAGAAGAATGTGAATATTATGGCAGGTAACAAAATTTGGAACTGCTTAAAGCGATATAAAGGAGCAAATCACAGGCTCTTTATTTATAAAAAAAGATTAGGAGCTCCTCTTGTTAGTCTTCTATAATGTGCTGTACATACTGACATGGGAACATTTATAGGTAAGTAATAAAAATGGGCCCCATTGAAGATCAACAAAATCTAGAAGCAAACATTTTACCATAAAATAAATTATGAAAATGTATTTAATTGAAAATATGAAACCATTCTGAGCATATGAGGTGCAAAGTCTTGCACATCAATCTGTGGACAAAACTAAAACAGACATTTGATGAAGTCTTTAATCATAAAGCCATGTCTTACTCTTGTTGAATATCAGGTCATATTCAAGTTATTTCACTGGGTAGAAGCTGAAGATGGAAGAATGTTGTGAGAAATTCAGAGAGGGGCTGGTAAATGCTCTGGGGCGTAAGAAAGAGCTTCCAGATGGCTGGGCTAATACAGCAACAGTAATTAGAGAGACAGGTAGGAAGTTACTTGGTGTGTCATCTGGACAGAGAATGGATGATAAGGAAACTTGGTGGTAGAATAGTGAAGTGCAGGACACTCAAAGAAAGAGATTAGCCAAGACGAAATATGACAGTGAGAGGACTGAAGAGAGTAGGCAGGAATTTAAGGAGATGCAAGGTAGAGCAAAGAGTGAGGTAGCTATACAGCAAAGCAGAATACGTATGATGACTTGTATGGGAGGCTGGAGAATGAGCGGGTTATCCTCACAATATTTCCCCACTTTTAATTAAAGTTTTCTTAATTTGTAAGAATGCTGCAATGATCAAAAAGTGTCCCGTCAGCTCCATGACATGATTTAGGATGTTTTTAGTGTGACAGCATGAACTAAAAGTGACAAAAGCTGGCTTCGAAAAATTTAGACATGAAACCCTCATGTTTAAGGTTGAGAGTGCGAGAGTGCGAGAGTGCGAGAAGGACTTGTACCAATTGGCGAGGCAGAGAGATCAGGCTAGAAAGGACGTGCAGCAGGTAAGGCTTGTGAAAGATCGGAATGGTAATGTTCTAACAAGTGAGGAGAGCATGATGGGGAGATGGAAGGAATACTTTGAGGAGCTGATGCATAAAGAGAATGAAAGAGAAAGAAGAGTACAGGTCATATAAACTGTGGACCAGGAAGTGGGAAACATTAGTGAGAGTGAAGTTCAGAAAGCTCTGAAAATAATGAAGAAAGGGAAGGCATACCTGATGACATACCATTGGAGGTTTGGAAATGTCTTGGAGAGATGGCAGTGATGTTTCTGAGTCAAATATTAACTGGCATATTTGAGTGTGAGAAAACATCTGGGGAATGGAGAAGAAGTGTGCTGGTGCCCATTTTTTAAGAGCAAGGGTTATGCACAAGATTGTAGCAACTACAGGGGAATTAAGTTGATGAGTCCCACAATGAAGCTCTGGGAGAGAATTGAGGAAGTTAGACAAGAGGTGACTGTGAGCAGCAGTATGGTTTCATGCAGAGAAAGAGCACCACAGACGCCATCGCCTTTGAGGATTCTGATGGAGAAGCACAGAGAAGGTCAGAAAGAACTCCATTGCGTCTTTGTAGGTTTAGAAAAACAAGCATGGCAGGGTGTCGAGGGAGGAGGTGTGGTATTGGATCTGGAAATCTGGAGTGTCAGAAAAGTATGTTAGACTGCTACAGGACATGTATGAGGACAGCAGGACAGTGACAGATATCTTCAAGGTGGAGGTGGGACTGCCACTGACGGGCCTCTGAGCTCTGAGCCCCTTCTTTTTTGCTCTGGTGATGGACAAATTAATCCCATTGTACTTAAACATTTTATTTTCTTGATCTTTTAACTGACCCTGGCGGTCTGATCCTCGGCTACAGAAGCTGGCCATTGGGACATGGAATGTCACCTCTCTGGTGGGGAAGGAGCCTGAGCTAGTGTGTGAGGTTGAGAGTTTCCGACTAGAAATAGTCGGACTCACCTCAACGCATGGCTCTGGCTCTGGAACCAGTTTCCTTGAGAGGGGTTGGACACTCTTCCACTCTGGAGTTGCCCCTGGTGAGAGGCGCCGAGCAGGAGTGGGCATACTGGTTGCCCCCCATCTTGGTGCCTGTACGTTGGGGTTCACCCCGGTGAACGAGAGGGTAGCCTCCCTTCGCCTACGTGTGGGGGGACGGGCTCTGACTGTTGTTTGTGCCTATGCACCAAACGGCAGCTCAGACTACCCACCCTTTTTGGAGTCCTTGGAGGGGGTATTGGAGAGTGCGCCTCCTGGGGACTCCCTTGTTCTACTGGGGGACTTCAACGCTCACGTGGGCAATGACAGTGAGACCTGGAGGGGTGTGGTTGGGAGGAACGGCCCCCCTGATCTGAACCAGAGTGGTGTTCTGTTATTGGACTTCTGTGCTCGTCATGGATTGTCCATAACGAACACCATGTTTAAGCATAAGGGTGTCCATATGTGCTCTTGGCACCAGGACACCCTAGGTCGCAGTTCGATGATCGACTTTGTTGTCGTCTCATCTGATCTGCGGCCGCATGTCTTGGACACTCGGGTGAGGAGAGGGGCGGAGCTGTCTACTGACCACTACCTGGTGGTGAGTTTGCTCCGATGGTGGGGGAGGATGCCGGTCAGACCTGGCAGACCCAAACGTATCGTGAGGGTCTGCTGGGAACGTCTGGCAGAGTCTCCCGTAAGACGGAGCTTTAACTCCCACCTCCGGGAGAGCTTTGAACACGTTCCGAGGGAGGCGGGGGACATGGAGTCCGAGTGGGCCGTGTTCCGCGCCTCTATTGTCGAGGCAGCTTATCGGAGCTGTGGCCGCAAGGTTGTTGGTGCCTGTCGAGGTGGCAACCCTCGAACCCGGTGGTGGACACCGGCAGTGAGGGATGCTGTCAGGCTGAAGAAGGAGTCCTATTGGGCCTTTTTGGCTTGTGGGACCCCGGAAGCAGCTGATAGGTACCGGCAGTCCAAGCGGCATGCGGCTCGGGTGGTTGCTGAGGCAAAAACTCGGGCGTGGGAGGAGTTCGGAGAGGCCATGGAGAATGACTTCCGTACGGCTTCGAGGCGATTCTGGTCCACCATCCGGCGTCTCAGGGGGGGAAAGAGGTACGAGACCAACACCATTTATGGTGGAGGTGGCGTGCTGCTGACCTCAACTCGGGATGTTGTGAGTCGGTGGGCGGAATACTTCGAAGACCTCCTCAATCCTACTGGCACGTCTTCCACTGAGGAAGCAGAGCCTGGGGACTTTGGGTCGGGTTCTCCGATCTCTGGTGCTGAGGTCGCCGAGGTGGTTAAAAAGCTCCGCGGTGGCAAGGCTCCGGGGGTGGATGAGATTCGCCCGGAGTTCCTTAGGGCTCTGGATGTTGTAGGGTTGTGTTGGCTTACGCGACTCTGCAATATCGCGTGGACATCGGGGGCAGTTCCCTTGGATTGGCAGACTGGGGTGGTGGTTCCCCTATTTAAAAAGGGGGACCGTAGGGTGTGTTCCAACTATAGGGGGATCACACTCTTAAGCCTCCCTGGTAAGGTCTATTCAGGGGTTCTGGAGAGGAGGGTCCGTCGGATAGTCGAACCTCGGATTCAGGAGGAGCAGTGTGGTTTTCGTCCTGGTCGTGGAACACTGGACCAGCTCTACACCCTCAGCAGGGTCCTGGAGGGTGCGTGGGAGTTTGCCCAACCAGTTTACATGTGCTTTGTGGACTTGGAGAAGGCATTCGACCGCGTCCCTCGGGGGGTTCTGTGGGGGGTACTCCGGGAGTATGGGGTACCAGGCCCTTTGATAAGGGCTGTTAGGTCCCTGTACGACCGGTGTCAGAGCTTGGTCCGCATTGCCGGCAGTAAGTCAGGCTCGTTTCCGGTGAGAGTTGGACTCCGCCAAGGTTGCCCTTTGTCACCGATTCTGTTCATAACTTTTATGGACAGAATTTCTAGGCGCAGCCAAGGTGTTGAGAGGATCCGTTTTGGTGACCTTAGAATCGCTTCTCTGTTTTTTGCAGATGATGTGGTCCTACTGGCTTCATCAGTTCGTGATTTACAACTTTCACTGGAGCGGTTTGCAGCCGAGTGTGATGCGGCCGGGATGAGGATCAGTTCCTCCAAATCCGAGGCCATGGTCTTGAGCCGGAAAAGGGTAGCATGCCCTCTCCGGGTCGGGGAGGAGGTCCTGCCCCAAGTGGAGGAGTTTAAGTATCTCGGGATCTTGTTCACGAATGAGGGAAAACTGGAGCGTGAGATCGATAGGCGGATAGGTGCAGCGTCCGCAGTGAAGCGGGCGCTGTACCGGTCTGTCGTGGTGAAGAGAGAGCTGAGTCAAAAGGCAAAGCTCTCAATTTACCGATCGATCTACGTTCCCACCCTCATCTATGGTCATGAGCTTTGGGTTATGACCGAAAGAACAAGATCTCGGATACAAGCGGCTGAAATGAGTTTTCTCCGCAGGGTGGCTGGACTCTCCCTTAGAGATAGGGTGAGAAGCTCAGTCATCCGGGAGGGACTCGGAGTAGAGCCGCTGCTTCTCCACATCGAGAGGAGCCAGTTGAGGTGGCTCGGGCATCTGGTTAGGATGCCTCCTGGACGCCTCCCTGGTGAGGTGTTCCGGGCATGTCCCACCGGGAGGAGACCCAGAGGAAGACCCAGGACGCGCTGGAGGGACTATGTTTCTCGGCTGGCCTGGGAACGCCTTGGGATTCCCCCGGAGGAGCTGCTCCAAGTGGCTGGGGAGAGGGAAGTCTGGGCCTCCCTACTTAGGCTGCTACCCCCGCGACCCGACCCCGGATAAGCGGAAGAAGATGGATGGATGGAGATGGATGGATGATCTTTTAACTTACAGTATGAAGGAAGCTGATATTAACCACAGCTGTGAATCATTCTCATATATATAAAAGTGCTGTAGATATTTTTATGCCTCACATGTGTGTACTCAGCTGGAAGATTAAAGCTCACTGCACTGTACTTCTAATTTCAAGCTTTTCTTGGTGGCTACATGCACATCCGAGCATAAAACCAAAAGCAAACAGATACTGTAGCTAAGGACCAGCATGGAAGTGCACTCAGTCTAAGAAACTCTGCAGGGTTTTATACTCATGAAGCATTTAAAAACTTTTGTAAAACTCAAACATACTGTACAAAAGGTTTCTTGACTTGCAACAGCATTGTGCTTTTTACTCTGAGGTTGGCTCATCCGTTTACATCTGCAGTTTAGTCACAGTTGAGGTGGAAATAGAAAATTGCTTGGCTAACTCACGTTAACAAAAATAAACAATACATGTTCTTTTTTTGTTGTTGGTAGGACAGAAGCCTGAAAACTCATTCACGGCTCAGCAGCATCACCACTAAACCTTAAACATGAGGGTTTCATGTCTAAATTTTTCGAAGCCAGCTTTTATCATTTTTAGTTCATGCTGTCACACTAAAAATGTCCTAAATCATGTCATGGAGCTGACGGGACACTTTTTGATCATTGCAGCATTCTTACAAATTAAGAAAACTTTAAGTAAAAGTGGGAAATATTGTGAGGATAAATACTGATATTTCCTTTAGAACCCTAAACAAATGAATTCCATGCTTAAAGAAAACAATCTAAAAAAGAAAAAAATAATCCAGTTTGGTCCAGGCTCAGAGCCAAATGGGCTGTGATGTATACAAATAATTAAAGCAGGGTGTTTTCTGCTTGTCTCTCAGGGTTTGGCTCCAAGCAGAGCCTTCTGCCACTGTTGCAGCTGAGGAAATGTGCTGTAAACAACAGCAAAATGAAAACTTCCACTTTTTCCATGCCACATTGAATTTATTTGAATTGTATTCTTATAGTGTATCTTATAATTCAATATAATTCTTATTTCACATGTTCCAGAATTATGCTGCTCAAGGTGGCTGCATGTTGGAGTAGCTCTCTTATGTTTATTCTGAGATTTTGCTTTTGAAAACTTTCATTACTAAGTTTTCTGGATGTAAATCACTTTTTTTTGGATGATTACCGGCAATTCCTCTTGTATCAGATACTGTGCCACTGGAAGGATTTTTCCTGAAACCTTTTTTTTTAATATTTGGGCATTTTTTTATGATGCTTAACTATTACAACAATGTGGTTTTCTACAACTGGGAGCTGCTGATTAACATCTCAAAAGCTCAAATAAGACATCAACTACAGCTCCAAATCCCAAATGGGTTGAAAAGGAGGTGCCATGGATGCATTCTCGTCTACCTGGAGTCTGTGCTCGCCGCGATCTTGGAGGTAGCGGGAAACATGGCTCGTGACAGCAGGAGAACTGAGATCATCCCCCAGCACCTGCAGTTAAGTCCATGGCAATGAGGGGCATGGCAGGCTGCTGGGAGAAATGGCCATTGCATGGGGGAGGAGTTCTATCTGGCATTCAGGCAGTCCTGCTGCCCAAGAGGACTGAGAGGTCTTCTGGGTGTGGGTGGATGGATTGGCATCTGCAGCGAGTTCCTTCGGATCTGCTGTGGGATGGACTGCCACAAGAGACCCTTCCTGCCCCAAGCACTCAACATATATATTAACAACAACAACAATAGGGACAATTTAGAGTTACCAATCAGCCTAACATGCATGTTTTTGGACTGTGGGAGGAAACCGGAGTACCCGGAGAAAACCCACGCATGCACAGAGAAAACATGCAAACTCCACCCAGAAAGACCCCTGGATCGAGATTTGAACCAGGGACCTGCTCGCCGAGAGGCAGCAGCTCCAACATTTGTGCCACCGTGCTGCCCATTTGTTTGTAGTAATTTCTTTTCTTTTTTTTTTAAAATAAGGGACAGATACAAAAATGTTTTTTCTTGTGCACCCTTTTCATTCAATGTTGTTTTTTTATGAATTATTTTTCTTTCTTTTGAATGAATGAATCAATTGATTAAAAATAAATGTATATACATACATACATACATGTACATATATATTTTTTCCCTCTACATATTTATATCCCATTAGAACAAAATGATGGATTTTTCATCCTGCAAATAATATTTTTCACAATTTTATTTATGATTTGTATTTATTTATTTGCATTTTAGCATTTTTCATGATTTTTACATTTGTGTTGAGCATCAGACATGTTTTGAGCATCAGACATGTTTTCATTTATTTCCATGAGATATGTTATAATGTTATCTGACGTTTAATGGGCTAAATAGCATTGGCTAAATCCAGTCTAAACTAAAAAGTAGATTCTGAGGTCTAACCAAGAACTGTAACGGAAAATAACCACACTGCTGAGTGACAGGAACACCTATGAGCCCCTGAAGAGGGACCCAACTAACACTTTTAAAAAGAAAGTCACAGATTACCTGCAAAAACTCGAAAAGGAGAAAATAATCACTCGATCATTGTATTATAGATTGTACCCGGGGGAAGACACTCCCTGTCTTTATGGACTTCCAAAAATACACAAAGAAGATACACCTCTCAGACCCATCGTGAGCAACATGAACTCAGTGACATACAATGTTGCTAAACATCTGGCTGGTATTTTAGCTCCTCTGGTTGGAAACACACCTCATCAAATAAAGAACTCCATTGACTTTGCCAACAAAGTTCAACATTTGAAGCTAACCCTGTAACGGTAAAATAAGTGTAGTCTCTTCCTCATTAAGAGCAGCAGTCAGCTAAATTTAATTAGTGTCAAATTTAAACACATTAAAACACCAGAACCAGAGTTGTTTCTGGTTGTAACCTCGGTATGGTGGTAAATGAAAAGCTTGTGATTCAGGTGACTGAAGAGTCAGGGGTCCAGCAGCAGTGCAGTTTTGTATGCTGCTTGACTACTCCTCACTTTACATCCTTGAATAGCCTCGCTTGATTTAATTCACAGGGCTTCACCACACTGTGTTTCATTAACTGCCTCCTTGCCTTTTCAAGTTTCCAAACCCCCCACTGACTGCAGATGTCCTCTAACTTATTCTTTCTACGTATTAAAGTTTAAGACATTCTGTTTCACATGCATCATCTTTAACTCTGAGAAATGTTCATAGAGCTTATACTGCTTTTTAGTTAATGTTCCTTACACTATTGTTTCTGGTACTTAGAAAACTGAAGTGATGTCTTCCTCTTATTGTAGTTGTACAGATGTACTTCCTTTGCTCAGGACCTTTTATACCTGACACTGTTAAAACAACCAGTCAGCACAACCGCAGGTGGTGTCATTAGTTTATGTCTAAAGAATTGTGCAAAATGCATTTACCATAATGGTTCTTTTTACAGATCAGCTCCACGTCATTGATGCAAAATGAGACAATAAGCAAAATTAGTTAAACCAGCTGAATGACAATAGTTGTACTTGGTACCCACCCTACACCTGCTAGTGTCAATCCATGACTGCATAAGTTGATGACTCAGAAGTGAACAGTTTGGTGATTTCATTTTGTCCTGCAAATCTGCATTTTTATAATTTCGATACACAAAAACAACACCGATGGGTTAGACTAAAAGGGCTAATGACGAGCAACTAAAGCTAGCAGGCTAAGAATTTGTCTACAGACACTTTAAGTGATGAGTCGTGACTTTTGACATGCGGTTCTGTGGATTGGTTCTAAACAATTGCCATCTTACTTGTTATAGATAGCTTTTCCAACAGCCTCAGTGTGAAGAAATGGAGTTTAATTCTGATTAAACTGATGACCTAACTGCGTCAAAGGGGGGCAAAATTAAAAACTTGGTCCAAGCCACGGGACAATATCAGTCGACACATTAACTCCAGTCAGATAGCCGACATGTTTTCATGGTTACAGGTTCAACAAGAGTTTAACTGGTCTCATTTTATGTTTTTTGTTGCTCTTTTCACATCAAAATGAAATATTACTGAAAAATCAACCTTTTTTTTTTTTTTTCGGGCTTCATAGTTAAAGACCGTGTAAAGTGAATTTCAACATTTTCTTCAATAAACATTATAAATGTCGTAATTGTAATCTTGTAAATGAGTAAAAAGTCTCAAAATTGTAGCTCAATTAATTTTGGAGTTATAGATCAAACTGTGTATAAACACATTTCTCTTTCAGGATTTTTTAGGCGTGGTTTAAATGTGACCGCGTTTCGTCACGCGGTCACAAGCCCCACCCCCTGCAGCTCCAGCCGTTATAAATGCGTTCTTCGGTGGAGCCGTTCACTCGCTACCGACCGTCTCCCTCCAGTACTGGCGTGCTGCTGGAGCGACCACATGCCACCTGCACCTCCGCGCACCTCCCCCCCGCGCGCGCGCGCGCGTGTGTGTGGCGATCAGACCCCGCATGCATGTGACCGGGTCGCGCGCGCGTGTGTGTGTGTGAGTGAGAGGCGATCAGACCCCGCATGCATGTGACCGGGTCGCGCGCGCGCGTGTGTGTGTGTGTGAGTGAGAGGCGATCATTTTATAAGGAAATCAATGTTTTTAATCAGTCAGATTTATATGGGTGATTAATAACACATATTTATGCCGTGTGACAAAATAAAAACACAAATTTAATTTCACTTTACACGGTCTTTAACAAACTGTCCTGAGAGGTCTGCACTAAATGAAGTATCTAGTCATTTTTTAAGCAAAGTGAGAAACGATAAATCTTTTACATTTAAAATATCTTAGAGGGCCAGATATGATGTTAATGAGGGCCAGATTTGGCCCACGGGCTTTAACTTTGACACACATGAGCTAAAGACTAAGCTGGGCGAAGTCCCAAGTTAAATGTTGCCATTTTAAAACAACTTACGGTAAAATTTTAAGAACTTTATTAGGTTCATGCAAATGCTATTTTATACACCATTACGTTGTCATCGTGGATGCTTCACTGGAGCATCAGAATCATTACAATTAGCTGCTGCCTCTGTTTGCACTTGCAAATCACCAAGTAATACAAAATTAATAGCAGTAGGAAGATTTATAAAATAGTATTTGCCTAAAATACTTTTTTTTTCTTCACCTCTCACTTCAAAAGCATAGTGATGCATAAATTACATCTCTTTACTTTCTGAAGAACTGGGAATTTTAAAAAGAAACAATTAAATGAAAAGAATAAAACACTCCTTCTCCACTTCTGCCAAGAAAGTCATTTATTTTTGACTTTCACAACCCCCAATGTCAGCACTTTTTTTTTTTCTTTGCTTGGTCAGCCGTCCGGCAGCTCATCCTTGACATACAGTATACATGGTGGTAACCACACATGTTCACTAATGACATAGTGAAATCTCCCCAGCTGAACACAGCTGCACGCTTGGGTGTGGAATTCATTGCGCTGAAGGTCTGTAACCAAATTTTAGGGCACCATAAAGTCCTCAAATTAGTCTCCCGTCCAGGTTTTGGTGCTTGTGCACCTGCAATAACACACCAGCGGCCCTGCTTGTATTTATATCACCGAGCTCTTTTGACTATTGTAGATTTTTGAGTGACTGCAGGGTGATGTGGAGCAGGGCGTACTGGGGTGGAGCCCCTGACCCCTGCTTTAACTCTCGTCTGTAATTAAAGCGATGGGTTGAGCTATGTGTCTTAATAGAGGGCCACTCCCACACACCAAATCAAAGGGTTCACTGACCACACACACATATTACACACACAAACATGCACAGAAAATCAAGCTGTGCATGTAACTACGGCACGCCGAATTGTTTGTGTAAGCCGTCTGTTGTGGGGAAATTGTTTAGTAAGGACTGTAGCCATAAACACGTGTCTGAGTTGAAATGGGTGTGATTTACACACGGGGGATCAGGCAGAAAATACGGGATCTTTCCACGTCTCTGTTTGTGTTTATTACCAAATGGGCGCGCTATAGTTCTATAACAAAGATGAGGCGTGAACGGAGTTTTCTGCTGGAGTTCAAAAATATCTGCAGGATGTGGTTGTAGATGGGAAAGTTTAGTCTTCACAGGACAAGAAACCTGTAATCTGGTTGCACATGCTTGTACAACATTCCATGACAGCATCCCAGCAACTTTCCATCTTTGCTTTAACTCCTGTCCGACTGCTGAGCAAAGGCTCCTTGACTTCAGTCTTTTTGGCCTTTCCTCTCGAACAACGTTCCGGTGTGGTTTCCTCTTCCACCTCGGCCTATTCTTGGATGTGGACTTCACGCCGTACTTGGGCCATTTTACATAGCAATGGAAATGGTCTTTGCTTGAAGTACATGTTCATGAAATTACTCAACTTTTTGCATTTGTTGATCCAGCAAACACCAGATGGAAAATTCCAGAGTCCAAGGAATTATGAGCATGATTTATCTATTGTTTGTATCTTTTTTTTTGTTTTTAATTTATCTTCAGTGTGCTTCTCAAATGCCTTTATGCTTTCAACAAGACTAATATTTAGGATTAGGCATGTCGACTACTTGTTAAGTGTTGGGAAAGCCCCATTCCTTCACAAACTTCCTCACAGCATTTGCTGCTATTAAATCAAACTTCATAATATCGCTACTGGACCATGTTCCTTTCAAACTTGCCAGTTTACAGAAACTTGCCATGCAAATTTGATTTGAACAAAAAGATGGGACAAAATCTTCAGAAAATCTGTTGGAGAGGAAGTAAAATCTACACCAAATTGTTGTCAATGCTATAAACCACAGATTGTATTCTTGTATTCATATCTCAATGTGTGTCATATTTGTTGTTTGCAAGTCTGGTATACTTTCATGGTAACATACTGTTTGCTTCAGAAACCCCTTTTTTTATTTATTTTTTTAAGTTGTTCACATCAAAGTGCTGATTGTAAAGTTAGTGCACATAGTTACACAGCTCCTCTTACCAGAGGTCAGTCTTTGAATCTTGTGACATGGTAATCCAATTTACTATTTAGCCACATACCAGTGAATGACTGCATTCAGTTTAGTTTCTCCGTCAATCAGACCCCACCACCCCACACACACACACACACACTGCAAAAGATTAAAAGAAAAATTTTGAATTTATAAATAAATGTTGTGAAGTCCACATTTTCTTTACTGGTCTCTTTGGTCCAACTCATCACTTTCTCCAAAAAAAAAAAAAAAATCAGGTCCCAATAAGAAACCATTACTGAATATTCATAAACTGACAAATAATGTTGTAATTGTCTACTCAGTCAGCCTCCCCACCATCACATACATCTGCACCTCCAGATGCAGGAAGAGGGCCACCTGTATCATGAAGGACCCCACTCACCCAGCACACACACTTTTTGCCCCGCTCCCCTCAGGAAGGAGGTTGAGGAGCATTGGGTATAGAACCACTAGGCTGAGGAACAGCTTCTACCTTAAGGCTGTTAGACTCATGAATCTCTAGTCAGTACTGTATTATCACTGTGAAAATTACTGCGAAAAAAAATCACATAATGCCACTTGATTGTTGAAATGTGCTGCTGACTATCCATGATGTTGATCTCGTGCTGCTGATTTATTTCATGTTGATGGGTTCATTCGTCCTCATCTGCTCACACAGACTCATGTTTGTGCTGCTGTTTTGGCACATTTTTTGTACTACTAGTGCTTATTTCTAGTTTAGCATATTTCTTAGTTCATATCATACATCTTATTACTGTTTTTCTTTACTATTTATATTTTTGTTGGATGTAACTGGGTCCCTGTGTATAGAGTTCCGTTCCACCTCATGTACCCACCACATGTGATGTGAATGGCAATAAAGACACCTTGACCTTGACTACTGTCTGTACTTTATATGTCCTGTCTGAAACAGGTCCCTCTTGTAAATGAGTCCTTGAGGCTCATTAAGACTAGCCTGTATAAATAAAGGTTGAATGAATGAATGAATATTGGTAGGTATTTGGTTCAGGTTTTCTTTCTTTTACTGTAAGATAGATTAAAAACATTAATTTGCAGAGACCCATTCAATGTTTGATTTTGTTGGAGTTTTTTTTCCCCCCAAAGACTTGTGTGTTTATCATGTGTGTAGATCATGAACCAACATACCAAGAAATGTTAAAGGTGTCTTACTAGAGAAACAGTAAATTGCTGAAGACTTGCGTGGAAATTTGTAATTTAAGATTAATCTTCATAACTGTTAGGAGTAAATGTGTGATTGTAGATCAAGAGATGAGTAAAAGCCTACTTAATATGTCTTCTGTTAAGCCAGTAAGTCACAAGGCTATGACCGTTGGTGACCAGATAGAAACTCAAAATTGAATTTTTTTTTTTTTAAATAAGACATTTTAGATGCAATTTCCTAGAATTCTAAATGTTAGCAAACAATCAACCAGTGAGATGTGTCTCCATGTTTTGTGGTTCAGTTTTTGTAAACCACACCCTTTTTGTGTACATGACACCATATTTTTGTTGCCCACTTTTGCCCACATCATTCCTGTTTGGCTTTGTACCCACCTTAACAGATGACCAGAAAGAAGTTCAGGCAGGTGTCACATTACAGATATAGCTCTCTAGGATTTGACAAAAACTCAACTGGAAAGGGTACGAGACAAGTTCAAGATGTCTGTAACTCTGAGACTATTTTGAGGGAAAATTTGTTGCACAAATTTGATTCAAAATTCAAGGGACAAGACTGCTGTAATAATTTAATCAATACCCAGATAATAAGTGACCGAAAAGAGCAACTCCAAGACCAGGGAATAACTAACAGTGTTTATTTACAAAAGGGGATATCAGCTGAGTTGGCTGCAACTCAGCTGGGACGGACTGGAACCTGTTGGAGGAAAAGGTCATCACATGGAAAAGGGTCCAATAGTTCCATAGTCACAAATGAGGAAGTCACAGAAAGGTTGCATAGATCGATGGGCAGGTGGTGGAATGTGAGGGACGGCTCGAGGAATTACTAGGCGGCTTAACGATGAAACCAGGGAGGTCCAAGACACGGGAAGAACATGGGATTCAATTCAGCTTATTTATACAGTATAGTGCCAAGTCACAACAGAAGTCTTCTCAGGGCACTGAACAGAAACATATATAAAAATAATAATTTAACACTATTTATCTGAGGAGCAGACTGCTTTGAGTTTAAAGGAGACCAAATATTGGTTTTATAAATTTTTATGGTATGTCTGTGGGCTATCCAGACCATGTTCATTCAATTTAATGCACAAAATAATTCTTAGATAATAAAATATCCCCTTTCTAGTTGTGCCTTTTCTCACTTCCGATCTGAACAGGCTGTTTATGATAAGGCCACGCCCTTCAAAAATCTGTTTACATTAACTCCGCCCTCCAAAGGGGACCCTGAGTCAGACCCAGAGGCAGACGCCATTTTGGGCAGGGCAAATGAGGCGCTGACGCGTCGCGTAGGCCGCTGAGAAACATCCATAAGTTCACCCTCCATGTTAAAAACTCTTCGTCTGACTCTTCGAAAACAAGCAATAAGGCTGCAGAGTAACACACTGGCTGCTAACTGCTATACACGCTCTCTCTAGCGGGGACCGCTTTTTTCACGGACCACATCCGGCGCGGACCGGATATGGTCCGCGAGCAGTCGTCCGGTTGATTTAAGAGCCCGTAAATACGTTTTTTCGTTGATAGATAATTAGTTATTAGCGGTACTGCATTTTAACAACATCGAACTCTAGTAGCCATTGTGCTGAGATGAACTCAGGAAAAACAACCGTGACGTCTTTTATACTGAAGTGGGTGGAGCATCACCAGGGGTTGCTAGGTGAGGGGCTGGACTCAGGTTGGGGTGGGTTGTCCTGGCGCTTGTGACATCACAAGCGCCAGGATTTGAAAACGAGACATTTACAGTATATCACTGAAAAATAAATATACTTAGAGTAAATTACCACTGGGTGCATTTTTTTGGCCCTAGGACTGTTTTTTTAAGAAGTTCATAACCAAATTTGAGTTAAAAAAACATTAAAAAGTGAATTTTGTATCTGTGGTCCCCTTTAACTCCATCACAGAACTCTCAACCTTGACCTCAGTGGAAAAGCCTTGGAACCGGGCTGATTCGGGTCCAGTCGGGCTGTACCGTTACTAATGAAAAAGGGGCATAAGTGGCTTTAAACATCTGTTAAGTTCCTTACAAAAACCAATGCAGACATGTTCCTGTTGATAGTTTTCTACATCACCTTACAATCTAGCTGTTTTTTTGTTACATTTTCTTTTGATTGTCCTTTTGGTTGCCATGGCCATTTTATTTATTTGTTAAAAATGTAGGTCTCTCTTGTAAATGAGTCCCAGAGGCTCAATGGGATTAACCTGTATAAATAAAGGTTGAATGAATGAATCTTGAGCTAGCATGAAGGCGACTGTGGAAAGGAAAAACTCCCTCATCAGGAAGAGACCTTTAGCAGAACCAGGCTCAGTACAAGCGGTCATCTGCTTTGACCGGCTGGGTTTGGTAGGAACAAATACACAATGGCAGGTCAAGAATCACATGTTAAGATAGAAATAGTATCAAATGAAAAATATTTAATTTCATCAATTAATTTAAGGAAATTATGTAAATTTGTCCTCTAGTTTTCTAAGCTTAAGGCAGCATAGCAAGCCAACCCTAACTAAAGGATTTATAAAAAAGTAAAGTCTTAAGCCCAGTCTTAAAACTGGACAATGTGTCAGCCTTACAGACAGAAACTGGAAGTTGGTTCCACAAGAGAGGAGCCTGAAAACTGAAAGATCTTCTTTCATTCTGCTCTTGGAAATTATAGAAACCGCAAGTAAGCCTGCAGTCTGAGAGCAAAGTGCTCTGTTAGGAAAATATGGAACAATAAGATCTCAAAAATAAGATGAAGCATGGTTGTTGAGGGCTTTGTAGGTTAGAAGTAAGATTTTGAATTCAATTCTGGACTTGACAGGGAGGCAATGGAGAGAAGCTAAAACTGGAGAGTTATGATCTCTCCAGTTAAGACTCTGGCAGCAGCATTTTGGATTAGGGTGATTCTTTTTTTGCGGCAACATTTTGGCTTCAGGACTTTTGAAAATAAAAAGAGTAATATTTTAAGTTTTAAATATTTTGTTACATCACTGACATGTTTAGCAATAAGAAATTAATAATGGTCAAGCTCAGGGCTGGATAAAATAATAATTACAGGTAAAGTAATAATTACATGTATATGTGATTACGTTTTACCTGAATTTCCACCCTGTTAGGTCCTTGTTACACCTTGTTTGGTTCATAAACCTAACAGGGTGGAACATAACAGGGTGGAATTTTTTTAGCTAATCTAGCTGTAGCTCTTTATGTGGTCAACATTTAGCTAGCTAACCTTCAACAGAATAGCAAACCTTTAATGACTAAATCTAATATGTTGTTTTTTAAATTCTACCAAATAAACATTTCCCACAATTTATCTTAACAGGGTGGAACTTTAAGGTTGACGCATACAGGTTTAATATATTTAAGATTAAAAAAAGTAAGGAGAGAGTGACAGATGAAGCTTAACTTGTTTTCCATGGTTGAATTCCCTCCAAAACCAATTGATGTCTTCTTCTTGTAAATGGCTTTTATGGAATTGTAGTCTTTTGAGGGCAAAAAGGAAACATTCTAACAGGGTGGAAAGTTACTACTGGGACATGTATAATATCAAGAAAATATCAAATAAAAAAATAGTTTCAACAGATTCAGTTTCATAATAAAATAAGGTTTAGTCCAGTCAATCAAATTATTGAAGAAATTTCTTTTTTAATTTAATTTTATTGTTTAAACTTATTGAGGAAATATTTTACACTGCACTGCGGACACAATAAAATTGACCATCTATGTCACCAAAAAGGTGTGTAAAGTACAAAATAATATTTTAAATGCATTTCATTTATATTTGAATGATGGCAAACATCTAAGTGTATAATTAAAATACTTTGTTGTAAATATTTGGCACATTTTAGAAAAAAATCAGGGTAAGAGAAACATGCGGACATGAATGTTGCCCCAAAAAAAGAATCACCCATTAACTGAAGACTTTTTTAAAAGAAGCATTTGGACACCCAGATAACAACCCATTGTAAATGTCCAGTCTAGATGCGACAAATGCATGAACTAGTTTTTCTGCATCATTTTTTAGATGTTTCTAATTTTAGTGATATTATGCCGAAACACGTGAGAACAAGGTTTAGACTTTACAAATCTCAAGGAATAGTAAAGTGGCTAGGAACACAACTACTGGTAGGCAGATAATGCATCAGCGTCCAAGTGAAGTCATCAGCTGCCATTGTTCCTAGAGCTCATTAGGAGAATGGTCCACAGGTGTGTGCTTGTTGGCGCCATCTGGTGTCGCGGAGCTGTAGGAGAAAACTGGAACTCCCACATCTGCAAGTCTAAACTCATTGGGGGCCATTGAGAACTCATGCAAATGTTTGGAAACATGCTGGTCAATTGCTGTTCACCAACTACCTGTAGTCGCTAGCGGTCACCATCTAATGACATACCTGCTTTGGTTAAAAAATTATGTGCAAGTCAGCAAAAATGTTGTACTGTACAGTGACTTGTTAATCTAATTTTGCTCTCTCCCTCTCCCTGAGTGGTGGGGGTCACGATCAACTGTCAACTTTTACAATCCTTGTGCTCTGGAAAAAAAAATAGTTTCAATCCTCTGTGCAAAACACTAATGAGAAGCACTCACTGGAAGGGAGGGAGGGGGTGGATGAAGGTCATAGTGGCAGTGTTGGTGGTAATGGTGATGGTGGTGGTGGTGGTGGTGGGGGGGGGGTTGTCTGTGATGGATGACAGAGGAAGGAAGAGAGACGTCTGCCTCTCTGTATCCTCACCCTGCCATGACCTGAAATGCCTTTTGAGAAGAGCTGCAAACATGTGCCTCCCTCAGCATTCCTCAGGAAAAGCTATGTAAAGCCACAGATGAAAAGAGGAAGGGAAAAAAAACACCTGGGGGTGAGCATAAGGCAGCTGTGTTAGCGTGCATATCGTCAGCAGCTGATGAATTAATGAGCCACGGGAAGCTACAGAAGTTTCTTTTAGTCACTGGTGGCAGTATTTGTGAATGGGAGAGATACTGTAACATGCTCTGACAAATTCAGATTTGACTCAGACTAACGCTTACATGTCGCTATAAATGCATAAACAGTTCTTACAAAGTCTGATTTATGGCTTAAGCTTATAACAACATCTCTAATTCTGTGCCAATAAGGAAACTGGAAATAAATCAGTTTGAGTGCTCATGTATTATTTTACAGGATATCTCTACAGAGCCACAAGGTGAGACTGTTCTCATACTGGGGCATCTTAAAAAAGTTAAAATTACATGAAAACATTTTTTGTCAGTCATTTCAGACAGTGAAACTCATGTATTATATTAACTCATTACACACAGTTAAATATTTCAAGCCTTTTTTGTAACTGTGATGATTATGGCTTACAGATGATGAAAAAACAAAATTCAGTGTCTCTGAAAATTAGAATATGGTGAAGAGGTTCAATATTGCAAATTCCTGCTGTCACACCCTAATCAGCTGATTAGCTCCTAGACCTGAGCTACAAATGTCTTATTCCTCAAGTCAAACCACTCCTGAACCAGAGACAACATCAGAAGAGTGTTGAGGCCCAGAATCTATGTTGCTTGAAGTCCAGTATGAAGTTTCCGCAGTCAGTGATGGTTTGGGTCCATGTCCACTGCTGGGGTTGGTCCTCTGTGTTTTCTGAAGTCCAGTCAACTCAGCATCTACCAGGACATTTTAGAGACTTCATGTTTCCTTCTGCTGATGAGCTTTATGGAAATGCTGATTTCATTTTCCAGCAGGACCTGGCTCCTGCCCACACTGACAAAGGTACCAAAATCTGACTGTGGAATATTCTAATCTTCTGAGATACTGAATTTATTTTATTGTTTTCGTTATTTGTAAGCCATAATCATCAAAATTACAAGAAATAAAGGCTTGAAATACTGATTTCACTCTATGTGTAATCAAACTATGTAATTTATGAGTTTCAATTTCTGCAATGATTGATTAAAAAAAAATTGAACTTTTCACGATATTCCAATTTTTTTGAGATGCAACCTTTCCTCTCTTTTGTTTATTTTAACTCCGCTATCCAAACATAATCTCTTCTCTTTGCAACTGAATGTAATATGGTACATACGATGGAGACCAACACATCTCAGGCTCCAAAGAAAGAAAAAAGGCCGTTGTTTGAGTCCTGGGCCTGGATTAGCAAAATGGGCTGAAGTCGATCACAGACCCTCAGTGGGGGAACAAGCCAGACTGAGCTCCATTATTTCCCAATACAACAGTTTCAGTGTTCACCAGTACCACCAAATGAACAAACTACAACTTTTTTCACATTATCTTCACACACAGTGCTGCAGATTTATATGCTTTATTCTTTGTTGGACGAGCTTAGAGGAATGGGGCAGCTGCTGGGGTTTACATGAGGGTCTTGTGTTGTCCTTCCACACTTTGTTAGGCTGTCCTTTCTGCACGGCCGGGTTATTGAAGGGACCTAGAAGAAACACAGTACAGTACGTCAGTCAAAGCTAGAATACAACTACACTTTTGTTAGCGGATAAGTTCTTGGTTTTACTTTTAAAAATAGTATTCATCAAATCTATGATGGTTGCATGTTCACTTATGTTCTATGACAGCTTATTCCTGTTCAGGGTTAGAGGGGTTGTTCCATATCTTTAGTGACCAAAAAGCGAGAGGTGGGGTACACTCAGGAGACGGCCTGGTCGTGTAAAAAGGTTGTTGCATGTTGTCACCGTAAAGCAGAATTTCGTTGATCTGTTTATTGCAGCTAAACTGTCGTAAAACATGCGTGACAACATTCTGAGGTCAGGTCGAAGGCCTTTTCTGTAGCCACAACTCTGACCCTGATAAAGGCTGGAGCCTCTTGTGACATCCATGCTGATAAATGACTCATCCTCATTATCTTAACAAGGAACATGTTCTGCTTTCTGAATATACTGTGAATGTAAATTGAGTTTCTTGTTGCTGTTTGGCATTTACAGTAGCACTACGGGGTAGAGGGAAGGAATTAAATGAAATGATTTCTAAAAACTATAAAAAGTAAATTATTTAAAAAAGTGTTAATGCTCATCCACAACTTAGAATACTGCTGTTAATGAGAAATAGTCTAGTGCTGCCATGTAAAGCCTTGAAAAGATCCTTAACTGACTTCTGTGTCTATTTCAGAGGTGTGTCGCCTTCTCTGGCTCTCTTTTTTAATATTGCTTGTGTTCCTAAACTAGCCTAAAGTCTTAGCTTTGAACGCAAGCCCTAAACAGATATTACAGATGAAGCTAACACTTGCGACCCTCTGTATTTGGTTTGCTTTGGACATCAGGTTAAAGCTGAAGTTATTGAACAGTTAGGGAATTGTTCTTATATTACTGTCAGGTGGTATTTTGAGCCAGGATATGTTGTTCCTTGATAGTTTAAAAACAACCCCTACAATATATAAGTACTGAACTAAAGTGAAAACTTTGTATTTGAATCATAATCTTCAGTTGAACAGTTTTCTATTCTTGCTGTTGCAGGTGAATCTACGTATCTGGATGACCACGGACACCCTGTTCCTAGAGTGAGTGTGCTTCTATCTTGTCCTCTTTTTTCAGTACCAGTTTTTTTTTTCCCCAGACTCTGCACCTCTGATGTGCTGCTCTTCAGTTGGCGCCAATTAACTCCAGTCAGGTTAAGGGTTAGGTTTGTGTGAAGGATGCAGATTCTCTTGAAACGCAAGCTTCAGAGCTACAGTGCAGCTTTGACACACACAGTCAGGGCGAGCTGACACAGGGTCTTTGTATCCGCTCAGCTGCATGTCTGCAGGACTGTCTTATCTTCTGAGCTCTTTTTCTCTCTGTTCAACTGATTTCTTCATCATTCTGTCTCTTGTTTTTGTCAACCTCTTTTATCATTGACTTCACTTCTTCTGTTTATGCCTGTTCTTTCACTGTTAGCATGTATCTCATCGCTAACAGAGGGGATCAAAA
>JBBPBX010036927.1:16468-31210 GCA_038048925.1 Garcialebias charrua | reverse complement strand
TCATTCATCATTATTTCATAGCAAAGCTCCTCTGACCTTTCTCCATCACTGATTGGCTATTGTCATCTGCCAGGGCATTCACAACAGAGAACTGGTGAGGCAGTTTTAGTGGACACCTCTTTGAGTGGGCTGGACCGTAGCGGCGGTACGTCAGAGCGACCGCCATATTGGATGTGGCAGAACTGTCAGTCAACTGATAGAAATGGTTTTAAGAATCTTTTGGAAACCTGGCAAAAACCATTGCAGATATGTTTTTGTTTTTGATTGTGTACATCTACCTTGTGGTGTTTTGCTAGTTTTGATACTTTGCATTTCACTTTCTATTTCTCTCCTATGTTTTTTTTCTTTTTTCTGTTTTTTGTTGTTTAAGGAAATTCTACCATTGCTGTTCATCATTCTTTAGTTTGTAGCAGGTCGCTTTTGTAAATGAGCCCTCGAGGCTCAATGAGGTTTACCTGACTAAATAAAGGTTGAATGAATGAATGAATGATAGAAGGAAATGGACCGAACTTCATGAAGCACCTTTCCACAAAGTGTTTTATGTTAATGCCTGTCGTTCACACACACTAATATATTTGGAAAACAAACAGGCACCATAGACAACATTTATAACTTTTAAAGTGATTATTAAAAATGTTTATTCCTTAAATATTTAGGTTAACGGTAAGCACTATACCAACATATGTATTCCTTTGAGTGTTTACAACTACTAATGTGTGTAACACTATTACTGTGGTGATAAATATAGAAATATTCATATTAAACATTACATTTGTGTCTAATAATCAGACCCTGAAATGTGATGTGTTTATTTTCTGAATGAAGAACACTAATGATCGCATTTAACTGATTTTGATTAATCACAATGATAAACATATAAACACCGATATATCTTTACAGGAGTTGGGTGTATATGGTTTTTTTTTATTTTTTGATTGGGCGGTTTTTGTGTGATGGGGCAGTTTTTAACGGACTTTTGGACTGGAAAACCTGGACTCTAACTGGCAACACTGCCTGGAGGCTCCCAGGGATCACGGCATTTAAGAACCGGTAAAATTAATTAGTTAATAATAAGCACAGACAACAATGAACAATAAGTTAAATACATCAGTAAACTAAATATGTGCAATTACAGACAGAAAAATGTATCTAAACCAATCAATAAACATTTTGGTGCAAACTAAAGTGCTGTGTTTGGATGAAAAGTGAATGGTGCATAAGAGTTACCGACTTTAATGTGTGGCCATGGGTTTGACCATCACAGACAATGTTTTTTTTTTAATTATTTTCAATCTGTTCCATATTTTCACTGCAGTCATGGTGGCACAACATCTCTTTTCAGATGATGCAGATTTAAAAATTCAATGTTCCTGCACCATCGCTTTCACAAAAACATTCCTTTAAGTTCTTTGGAAGTACAGTTTGACTGATTTTATAAATAAATTGTCCCATTTGACATTATAGAATTTGGCTGATAGAGGAGAAAAATAGAAAATAAAGTATATTTAAAAGGCATCTATCTCACCCCCTCTTCACGGACGTCAGAGACCAATTAAACAAAAGTTTTAAATTATCAAAATTAAGACGTTGGAGTAAATGTTTCAGGGAAGCGACGCTCATTTTCACAGACAGATCTGTTTTACGTGATGCACCGGGCTCACCTCATATCAGCCACTGTTAACGTTTATTTGTTCATTGGTTACAATTTTCAAATAAACCCACACCATTCATTGCCTCTGTTAGATTTTCTACAGAGCTCCTGTATCTGGATTTATGCTTTTAACAAAGTTCTGCAGTATATAATGATTAAAGCAGATGCACTGCTCCAAGTTGCAGTTTTTCTTCTGAAAACTTTGTGCTGAAACGCTCTCACGAGCCTCATTGTCTTTCCTCGTTGCACCAAATTGCTGCACTAAATCTCTCATGCCCTTTAGCCATGGGTGCTGCGGTGTGTCAACAGAATTATGTATAAAGATGGCACCCAACCTGTGCTGATTGCCGACTCTTATTACTTGACTTGGTATTGATTTCACGGCGTGTCAGCATGTGCTCGTGATTCATGGGAGCTACAAGTGCTGGATCAACGTTTTCGCGCCCCTCCTGTCCAAACGGACCCGCTGGCGTCCTTGGGTCAGGTGTGGGATGTTAACTGAAGTTTACAGCTGCCGTTATTCCAGATGGCTGACAGAAAATGTCAATTCTAGATGCATGGAAGACAGATCACAGCCCGGGCAAGTTTTATTTACATGCACTTTATAGATTTTAAATTAATTCAGTGATCTTTATCCTGCACCAAGGGCAGAGTCTGTACTAGAGGTTAAAGCTTTATCTACATTTGAAAATGTAGATTTGAAACTACAGGAAATGTATAATCTGTTTACCACAAATGTATTTAACCCAGAGGGTTTGATCCTACGTGTGTAGTGCCGATGTTCAACCAAATAACTTTTGGAGTCACCCCAATTTATAATGTCTGCTAAGGCCAACGACCCGAGAAGATACAAGCCATAACTCGAACAAATTAACAAATTTCGAAACAACCACACCCATTACTCGTGAGGAATACTTTAAGCATTACACACTGCACAGTATTTTTGCTTAAATGTTTGGCATTATTCGTTGCTGTCAGACCTGTCTGTCTTTTAGCCAAGAGTTCGAAACTCCCTAGAAAGAATCCTTGGGTGGCTGTGACCTGTATATCCTACAAATACAAAGCATGGAAGAAAACGGCAAATTATTTAGGAAATGTTGTCACGATACACATGATTTCACCCATTTTATTACATAACTGACATTTTATTTCATGATGTAGCCAAAGTCAAACAGGAAGTGACATCAAAGGGGAACTCCCTGGTTTTTGTTTATTGAAACATTAACATTTCCGACTTCATCTCGCTCTGATAGGGACTCAAAATAATGTAAAAACCATCTGATTATTTTCTACTGTCTGTTTTGTCAGCCGTTCCCCTTTGTCATCACGTGTTACTGTGAACGTGAATATCTCAACAACTTTTCTTTTCTGCAGCATGATGTTTTTGTTGCAACATGTTAGTAATGCTCGTGTTTTATTTCCAAAAATGCACGTAAAAACTCAATATTTGGAGTAACCCAATGAAAAATGGCTACCAATTAATCTTAGTTAATACAAAATATTGCTATAACTATTCGTTTTATAAATGCTGAGCTCAGTTTAGTGTTACTTTTTTCCAAAACAGTAACAATTCTGTCCCTTCTCAATATAAGATTTTAGTTTAAAACTTTACACAGACGGCGACATGCATTCCTTAGAAAATGCTAAACATAGAACTTAGAGGATGTTCCATCTGAAATCCACAAACATCTCCTTTGTCTTCTTCACATTGATGTGAATGTTATTCTTCCTACACCTGCTCTCCAGGTGTTCCACCTCCTGCCTGTAGCTGGACTCATCATTGTTTGTGATGCATCCCACCACCGCTGTATCATCTGCAAACTTTACAATATGACAGCCTGGATGGGTAGCTGCACAGTCAAGTGTGAGCAGAGTGAACAGGAGGGGGCTCAACACACATCCCTGAGGGGAGCCAGTGCTTAGTGTTATGGTGGAGGAGGAGAAGTTGTGGATCCTCACAGACTGTGGTGTGTTAAGTCTAGGACCCAGTTGCTAATGGAGGGGCTTGGTCCTAGTGTGAGTAGTTTGTCCATCAGGGTTTGGGGGGGTCATGGTGTTGAAGGTGGATGTGAAGTCCAAAGATAATTCTGCTCCAGGTGGGTGAGAGCAGTCTGGTTAGAATTAAATGTTTCTCCAAAGTGAGATCATTCAGAGAGGTATCTGCAACAGGTAGGATATTAACTGTTCATAAACTTTTTTATGGAACAGTTGTTTATCCTGAAAGGACATGATTTATAATCAGAAGTATCAACACATTGATGTTCTTTGTTGCTGCTGCAGTGTTTTGTTTCATTATAAAACCCAGCTGCAGTGTGAAGAACATACTGTATAGAAGCTCTCTCTCTAACAGACTCTTCCTTTCAGATGTTTTGTGGCTCTGCCTTTCACAATAAAAGATTCAGACGGAGCTCTAATGTATTAGTCAGAGGATGTCATCGTTTTCATTCTGATTTGAAAACTCAAGTGACTGAGCGTCACTTTCATATTGGAAAAAATGTATTTTCTGTCAAGCCTGAGGAAAATGTGAGAGGTTGATTTTGCAACATACAGTACATTCATGTTCTCATTCAGACGTCATCACATGTGAACCTTTGGCTGCACTTTATGAGCACAGTCTCACTTTCCCCTTCAGTGTCATTTACTTCAACAAGACAGTGATGATGTTCCAGATGTTGTTTTTATAGTATTATCCATCTAGTCAGCCAATCATCTTTCATCCACTTCTTCTTTTCCGGGTCACGGGGGTCACTGGTGTCCATATCCAGCAGTCACTGTGCGAGAGGTGGGGTACACCCTGGACAGGTCTCCAGTCCATCAAAGGGACACAGAGACAAACAACCATTCTCTCTCTCACTTAGGGACAATTCAGAGTTACCAGTCAGTCTAACATGCATGTTTTTAGTCTGTGGGAGGAAACCGGAGTACCGGAGAAAACCCACGTATGCACGGAGAGAACATGCAAACTCCACCCAGAAAGGTCCCCGGCCAGGATTTGAACCAGCAACCTTCCAGACGAGCTGGTCTGAGTAGCCCAGTCCTCACCTCCTTCTACAGGTGTGCAGTGGAGAGCATCCTGTGCTCCAGCATCAACGTGTGGCATGGAGGCTGCACAGTTGCAGAAAGAAAAGCTCTGCAGAGAGTGGTGAAGGCTGCACAGAAGTTGTTGGAGTCAGTCTCCCCACCATCACAGACATTTACACTTCGAGATGCAGGAAAAGAGCCACCTGCATCATGAAAGACCTCACTCACCCAGCACACTCACTCTTTGCCCCACTCCCCTCAGGACGGAGGTTGAGGAGCATCAAATGTAGAACCACTAGACTGAGGAACAGCTTCTACCCTGAGGCTGTTAGACTCATGAATAAATAAATAATAAGAATAATCACTGCAAAATATCACATCATGCTGATGCTGATCTGTTTTCTTGTTGCTGTGTTCATCTGTGACCATCTGCTCATACAGACTCATGTTCGTGCTGCTGTTTGTAATGATGTTTTTCTATTACTCTAGGGCTTAGTGTATTTCTAGTTGGATGTTTTTCTTAGTTCATATCCTAGATGTTATTACTGTTTTTCTCTTACATTTTGTTGTTGGATGTAACTGGGACCCTGTGTACATAATCTCGTTTCATCACATGTACTACATGCGGTGCAAATGACAATAAAGACTCTCTGACTCTGACTTCTTGCTGAGAGGCAACAGACTTACCAACTGCACCACTATGCTGACTCTGTTATTTTCTGAATGAGCAAAATATTTTCATGGTTGATATTTTTCCAGGTTTTGTTCTTTTTTGCATTTTCACAGTTTGTCTGCAGATTTTGATTCTTTCCTGGACGCTGTCTGTTTAAAGTGTTTCTATTTTAATTCTCTCCACATTAATTTCCCCAAAATAACCTCGGTGACAAAGTGAGGGTTCACTATGTGAATACAGGTACTTGAATTACCTGTTGAAATGTGTTTTCACGTGACAGATGTTTTTACAGGACAAACGGTGTTTACTCGTATAGCTTTGTTTGAGTTTATCTTCAGTAGCTTTCACTCATCCCAGTTGTTTTTCTCTGAATGCAATAGTGTCAAAAACTAAAGTATATGTTGTTTAACGGTTTCATTGATGATTATATAATTAGAAAAAGAGAAAATTAAATATATTCTTGTTGCAGGTACTTAGCAGAATGAAGCACGTTTTGTGTTCAATCATCACACTGTCAACTTCACGTTAATCCTAAAACGAATGTGTCGGCTCTTCTATACAACGAGATCCACACCGAGAAGGGTCGAGTACTTCCTGGGGTGTTTTCATTAGAGCCAGCAGCCTGTCCTTCATTACAGTACTTTGTCACGTTGCCATGGAAACAAGACGAGAAAAAAATACATGTAAATACATTTTTATTTTCTTGCCTCACAAGGACTTGTCAAGTTCTCAGTTTGAGAGGTGTATTTTAGAAAAATAAAACACAAATGCACAAACAACCCGCCACACACACACACACACAAAGGTAAGTGAGGTAATCAAGAAAATAAATACCACTCAAACATTTCCCAGCTGTGTGGGCCTTCACAAACGGATCTGAAATATTTTCATATTGATCAGATGTTTCAATATATGTTCAAACAAATGTTTGACAACGTGTGTGTGCAAGATGATTTTTAAACCAACTCTTGATTGTTCATCTTTGCAGTTATCACGGTGGTTCCCAACAATGGTCCCTGAGGAACACCATTGTGCATGTTTTAGTCGTTTCTCTGCTTCGACACACCTGGTTTGAATGAACAGGTGATGAACAGGCTTCTGCAGAACTTGATGAATTAATTAAATCACTGAATCAGGTCTGATGGAGCAGGGAAACGACTAAACCATGCAGGGTGGTGTTCCTCAGGGACCAGGGTTGGGAACCACTGCACTTCAGTCGTGACATCAGCCATAGAGCACAGAGTAAAGAAATACCTAATAAATAATAAAGTAAAAGAAATTTCATACAAAATTATTCACAATTGTTATCCAGTTAAAGCATTTTTGATAAAAAGATATAAATGGGACTTGGATCCTATGTGTACTTTTTGTAAAAATCACAAAGAAGAGCTTGTTCATTTGTTTTGGGATTTGTTGTTACACCAAAATATTCTGGAGGGACATGTCAATTTTTTTTAATCGAAAGAATGTGAATATTACTTTAACAGAAAAGCATGTTCTATTTGGCATGGAGAAATGTGACCTTATTAAAACTGAATCTTTATATGTTAACTTTTTTATTATTTACGGTAAATATCATATACACACCTCCAAATATTTACAACAAAAGCCTAACTTCAAGATTTTATTATCTTCTATAAATATGTATATAGAATCCATAAAAGGAAGCTCAAATGCTAAAGCTATTCAAATGATAACTGCCTTTGAAGAACTGCAACCCTCGAGTACCAATTTGATTTAAACTTTTTAAAATACTGTTTTATGTTATGTAATAACCTTGATTGATGTATTTGTGTTTATAATTAGTTCTGTGTTGTTCTATTTCGTTCTTGTATGTTCCATATTTGCAATTTAAAAAAAGGGTAATGGACAGGCTAGGCTAAAGGCTAGCTAACTGAGGTGCCATTTTGTTAAATCTAATACAGGTGTGAAAGAATGCTACATTAGCTAACAATCATTTTCTACACTTGTAAGACAAGGTTTGTTCAGTTGCTGTTTTCACAACCAGACAGTGTGCATGTGCATGAGTGCAAAGCACAGACTGTATTATTGTGTTGTTGTAAAACTGCTGAATTTATTTGTTTACCTGATCGGTACGGATCAGTCAAAACTTTATTCAGCTTTTCGAGGGTGGGCTACTACATTCGGAAGTGTCAGGAGGACACATTAATGAGGTCAGTCAGCTCATAAACATAAGTGTAGTATTGTTTGGTTGAGAAAACATCAACCAACTAAACAAATGGTAACCTCTAACCATGTCCCCCATCCCAGAGAGATTTGAATCCTGAATGTTTGTAGTTTTTGAAATTAGCTTTTTTTTTTCGAGATTTGAATCCTGAATGTTTGTAGTTTTTGAAATTAGCTTTTTTTTCTGGACAAAAACTGAACAGGGAATGTAAGTAAACTTTATTGTGTTGGTGCACGATACCGTAATATGTGGGTAGGAGTTGCACTGTGTACATTTGTTTTGTTGTTGCTTGTAGTGGGTTTTTATCTTTTGCTTGTCCGAGGCAGCGCAGAGTTGAAGGAGCAGTTTGATCTATGAGCAGGCACACTGCCGGAGCCAGGGGGTGGCCAATGGTGGACTTGGCCAACATAGATTCATCTTCAGCCACCCCAGTAACTTAAGAAAACTGAACTTTTGTGCAATTTAAATTATAATAAAATAAAACAAAAGCATAGGTTCCTCAAATGATTCTGGGGGCCAGTTTACATAAATATATGGGGGTGGCCATTTTGGATTTTGACTTGGCAACTCAAATTTTGATAGTGACTGTTATTTAATCTAGATGCAGTCACACACCAACATGAAAGTTGACGTGTTGCTTATTATTGAAGATATCCAGCTCACCAGGTTTACATTTGTACATATTTGGTGGCAGTCGTCTTGGGTTTTGATGTGGTAACAGTTGTTGGATAGTGGCCTTCCTTACACCTAGGTGCAGCGACACGCCTAAATGGATCTCGGTATCTCACTGATTTTTCAAGTCATCGTGCTCACAACATGAACAGATGGGAGGAGGGAGTTTCCAATTCCCTCTCTTCACTCTGCAATGGGGGACAACAAACTGCAAACTTTTATAGAATTGATATAAGAAAAATGTTGAATTCTTTCACACTATGTCGATTCTGGGAAATTATTTTATAGGCCTGAAATTTTATTTTTTAAATGTCTTGTTTGACATGTCATTAGTCTGGCCTAGGGACAAGGTCTGTCCTGTTCTGCTGACTCTGTGTTATGTGACTGATGTCATGGCTGATAAAGTACTAACTATTGAAAACTATTTGACTGAATTTCATTAAAGCTGAAGTGGGAGCTGCAGGAATCCACTTTAGTTATAGCTCCCCTCAATCTACCTTTGAGTACTCGAGTTTGGTAGTGTAAAGGAAATCTATAGGCCGTTTGTGTAATTAAACACAAACGAGGTCAGTTTACTGACTTACCTATAGTTTTAGGTGCGCATCGCTGAGCAGACTTTTATCTGCACAAACATGCCACCAATTCACGGGGTCTCAACTTTTTCAGAATAAATCAATAAATCTGACGATGTGATTAGCCAGAAATGTAATTTCACAAGAGGCTCAACTTATGTTGGTCTACCAGAAAAATAGACCTTTTATTGAAACTATCACAAAAATTACATTAAACATTTGTATCGATATTAGCTCTGATTTACTAAGTTGACAAGAATTCAAATTAAAACAAACAGACAGTTAGAAACTTAAACTGTTGGCACATTACTTGACAGATTAAATGCTTATGAAAAATAAGAAATAGGAGGAAGGAGTACTGGAAGCTAAGTTAAGCTAAAGTTAATTATTTTGAAAACAACCAGGGTGGCGAGCTTTCCCATACGGATCTTAGCTGTACTTCCGACACGTGCAGCATACAAACGCCTCTTTACCTGGTGACGAGACGTCTTGCGAGGTGAGGACTGAGAAGTTTGTGGACACTAACGGACTGTGTTGTCCAGTGAACGTCCAGATGACTTCGTGCGTGTATGACTGGATCAGACGAGCGGGAGCACGCTTTCACCGGCAGGAACAGGCCCCAATCGCACTGGTTGAACTTTCAAAGTAAAACTTCAGAAAACAAATTCTTCCAGAAATGAGTGAATGGATCAAAGTAAGGCTTTACTATGATTCCAGCTGAGACGTGGGTCGTTGACACATGACCGGGCCGTCTCCAGCTTTCCAGAGGGAAGCAAGTTGTCAGTTCGTTCTCCTCCAAAAACTAACGAAAATGCAGGAAGTGCCCATTTATAGGGGAGGTGGGGACTGACCCACCTCCTTAACGGCTACAGGCTGGTTAACAAAATAAAAGATGGAAGTATGATCCCATAGGCAGAAAGTCTCTTGACGGACAACAGGAAAACTGTTTACATAAACAGCCAGATGGCCTGCTTGTGAGCACAGAAAATGTTATGGCTAACTTCATAGACAACACAAAAGAAGCTGCAAGTTAAACGTTTACTCTGACCTTGTGCTTTAGATTCAAAGACTGCTTGTTCTGCAGAAATAAACCAGCCGAAGGGTCAAAGTCATGCAAGTAACAGATCATCATTGAAATGTGCTGGTGAAGATTCTCAGTCGTCCAGGACATGATGAAATCCATGATGAAGTCCAGTTGATCCTGTATTGAACGCCTTTTTTTGATCATTGAAATGACAAAAATACTGTTTGATCAATTCTGAATTAACACACATTAAAAAGAAAGTTCAATCTGCTTAATTAGTGTCCATTAATTCAAAATAATTGTAACAAAATATAGTGTCCACTTGTCTCCTTGAGCTCCAAGCAAGTGTAACACTGAGAGTTTCAGAGGGGTGTGAACCCTAAAATATCAAAGACGAGGTGTATCACTACAGTAGAAATAAACTTTTCAAATATTGGCCATTTTAGGTCTGGGTTTTGTTCACAGTGAGGGAAGAATGGAGCGTGAGGTTGACAGACAGATTCGTGCAGCGTCTGCAGTATTGTGGACTCTGTGCCGGTCCATTGTGGTGAAGAGAGAGCTGAGCTATGAGAGACAGCGCTCCGTTTACTGTTCAGTCTATGTTCCTACCCTCACTTCTGGTCATGAGCTCTGGGTAGTGACCAAAAGAATGAGATCAAAGATACAGGCGGTTGAAGTGTTTCCTCTGCAGGGTAGCTGGACTCTCTCTTAGAGACAGGGTGAGAAGTTCATTTATCAGGAGAGACTCAGAGTAGAACAGCTGCTCCTCCACATCCAGAGGAGCCAGTTGAGGTGGTTTGAGCATCTGGTAAGGATGCTTCCTGGGTGCGTCAGTCATGTCCGACTGGGAGAAAGACCCAGGACACACTGGAGAGACTATGTCTCTCTGTTGGTCTGGGAACACCTCGGAGTCCTCCCAGAAGAGCTGGAAGAGGCTGTGGAAAGAGATGTGTGGACCTCACTGCTAAAGATGCTGCCCCGAGACCTGACTTCAGAAAAAGCAGAAGATGATGGATTGATGGGAACTTAGGCCATTCAAAGTGTTATCTAGAACAGATGCGATATTGGTAATATATTTTCTACGGGACCCCCATCAACTTATATACTAATAACTATTACATTTCCGATAGGTATATTATATGTATGCTATTAAATATAACTATTGCTTTAATAACTACTGTACAACTTTAATTAAAAACTTAAGGTAATGAAGGCATAATAATTCTATGTGAATTGTTGAGTGAAAGCTGAAAGACTGAATTAACTCTTTTCAGAGTACTTTTTCCAATTACTAAAAATACATGATTTTTGGCATTTCTCCAGTTTTGACCACAGTACCTGTAGTGTTACCTTTTCCTTGGTTTGTGTAAATGCAACAATATTTCAAACTAGCTAAAAAACAAATCACTAAGTACTAACTTCCTGATGAATGCTCAATAATCCATGTACAAATATCTAACAAGGTTAAGATGACCTGACAACCTTGTTGGACTAAATGCTAACTTTAATCTGCACGAGACAATATTCCAAACATGGTGTTTTCATCCATTCATCATCTTTTACCTGCCTTTTTTTTGGGGTTGTGGGGGTCATAGGTGTTCATGTCCAGCAGTCATTGTGCATGAGGCGGGGGACACCCTGGACAGGTCTCCAGTCCATCACAGGGACATAAAGAGACAAACAAGACAAACATTCACTCTCTCTCTCACCTCGGGACAATTTAGAGTTACCAGTCTAACATGTATGTTTTTAGTCTGTGGCAGGAAAACCAGCGTACTCGGAGAAAACCCACACATGTACGGAGAGAACATGCAAACTCCACCCAGAACGGTCCCGGACCAGGATTTGAACCGACGACCTTCTCGCTGAGAGACAACAGCTCTACCACATGAACCGCCCGTGTTTTCATACTTGTACAGAAAATTTGATTTTATTATGACACAACATTTTTTGTGCCTTCCTAAACGTAACTCACTGCAATCAATGGCCCTCATGCACGAACCGTTCGTACGCACAGATTTGTTCTTAAACTGTGCGTACGAGTGATTTAGGATCATTTGTGGCATTCAACAATGTTTTCGTATCCTACGATTTTTTTCAGATACGAACAAAATTTACGAGTGGTCCGGACCTGTCGTATATTTTAGGAGCGTCAGTCTGCTGTCATCCAGACGGAATTTCTCCACTAATAACTTCATATTTCGTTATTTAGAAAATATTTTGGGTTTAAAAAAATCACGCACCATAATTATTCTTGACAATAGGTTATTCTGTTTGAATTAGAATTATAATTTTAAGTTTAATTTGTCTGGTGTGTCGCGCAGGCTTCAGTGAGTCGTGCGCTCCCCTTGGTCATCAAAGCCCTCCTCATATTAACACCCAGGTACATAAAATTCCCATACACCGCCGCAGAACAAGTACGAATTAAGACTGATTTTCATGCTATTGCTGGACTGCTGTGCCAAACACCATCGGAGCAATAGATTATTATATCTGATTCGAAATATAACCTGCAGAATGTGGTTGCGCGATGACCAGGAGGAGCGCGCATGACTCATTTGTGCTGCAAAACATGTTGGCACGCGTCTTGCGCAGCATGGCATTTATTGTCCATCCATCTCGGTAACGCAGACTATTCCTTGACCACCTCCTGTCCGTGCTGCGGCGAGACGTTTCTTTGAAGCCATTTTCAGATCAAACCATTTATTCTTGATTTCTGATACTGTACGACCCACGGGAGACACAACATATGCACTACAATATTAATATGAAGTTAACTGTAGTTTCGAGACATTTTAAAATGCTTCTGTTCAAAAACACATCCGACACTTGCGGGGGGGGGGGGGTAGCGGTGCGCCACAGCGCGACTGAGAGCAGAACTTCAATCTCCGAACGCGTGAAGTTCTTCTTTTTACTTCTTGATTTTGAATGAATGGACACTTCCTGCTGTCAAAAGGCAGGAAACGTGGCCTTATATGGTGTTTTGAGGGGTGGGAATTATGTAAATGACCTCTCCGCGAGCACGCGCAGGTGGATAGAACAGGTGGGATTCATTAAATTTACGCAGCTCGTTTACACACTTTTCCTGTGGATAGAAGAGTTTGTTGAATCTGACGTGGCATGTTCGTACGAACGCTTCGTACGAACAAAAGTAGGAGAAATTTAGGATAAAAATATGAACATGTTCGTGCATGAGGGTTTGTGCTTGTTCAAAGCCTTCACCATGCGCACATCCTTCAGAACACAAAGTATTTTCAGAAAAGTTTCTTCACCACAAAAGTGTGTCTCATTGCCATTTCACACTAACACAAATGTAGGACAAGTGCTGCAACATGGTTTGCAGCTTCCTTGAGTTGCGTTGCAGAAACTATGGGTGATTATAACAGCACAGTAAGCGTTTCTGCATCTCTTCATATTGTGGCTAAGATTAGATCACTCTACGTGGCCTGATTTTGTTTTTGCTTACTACCACAACAAGATAATTTGGGTTAGGACGATCAGAAAAATGAGGTTTGTGAGGCAGCATCTCATTTAGAAAATTGTCTTAATTTATAAAACTGGTTCACAAATGTTTGTTCACACAGACTCTTATATTTGCACCTACATATTATTATTATTATTATTATTATTATTTTTTTTTTTTTCAAAAACAAAATATGAATAAATATTTTGCACTCTTGGTCTTTTATTGTGAAGGTTTATTGTTGTCAGCCGCTGAAAGGCAACAGTGGACAATTCTGGGTTTGAGTGTGTGTGCCTGCTTTTGTTTTACCATATTATCTAATTAACCAAAGGACATGTTTTAATAAAACTTGCAGGAGAGTGATATTTGGATGTGCATTTATGACTGATTAACATTTGGAGTCAACATAATTCAAGATGGCTGCCACAGCCAACCGAACATGGAAAACTATTTTCACAAATTAGTTAAAACTCAGTCATCTGAACATATATTGATATAAAAGTCGACCTTGTAGTAGCTGACTGATCCCCGTCAGTGCTAATGCTAATGGAGTGATAAGTGATAAGTGCATAAGATTTGTGTTTAAAATGTTGTTAGTTGCCATCTATCTGGAGTCAACTCAGCTGTTGGCAAACTATCTCATAAACCAGTGGATGGATTTTAATAAAAAAAATTGAGAAACATTCACTGGGTGAACTGGGTTTCCTCTTTGTCTTTTTTCTGGCAGCTGGATTTCTAAAATCCTTCACCCAATACAGCCACTGTCCCTCCTCTGGACATGTCCAAACCACTGTCCCTCCTCTGGACATGTCCAAACCATCTCAGTCTGGCTTCCCTAACTTTATCTCCCAGTTGTTCAACATGTGCTGTACCTCTGATGATCTCATTCCTGATCTTATCCATCCTTGTCACTCCTAATGAGAATTCAGTTCAATTCAATATAACTTTATTGTCCACAATATTCAATAAAATGGAGATTTGTCTTTGACAACACAAGTTAAAGATGTCATACAAACTTTAAAAAGTTTGCTAACCCAATTAAAACCATTTTAAAATGCACGATCCATTAAAAATATGGAAACGTCCCAGCAGACAATGGTTTATCCTGTGGGTCTGCGTTTAAATCAGACTCTGTTAAGTACATTCACCACAGAGGGAACAAATGACTTTTTGCACCCAGTTTTCATTGCTAGAGGAACCAGCAGTCTTCTGCCAGATGGTACCAACATGAATAATGGTTGCAGTGGATGAGTTGGGTCATTGTAAACCTGGATTGACTTGTTTCCCAGAACCTGATTGTACAGGTCATAGGTTTCATTTGTTGATGACCAATGTTGATACTTGTTTGACCACCCGGGACAACTTGATCCTGTCTCTGGCTAGGAGGTTCCCATGCCATGAGACCATAATGGAAACACTTTAAACCGGTGACCTGTACACTGACTGCAAACAGTGTGCTAGCATTAAAGCTCCTGAGC
>JBBPBX010036926.1:6500-31211 GCA_038048925.1 Garcialebias charrua | reverse complement strand
CAAATATCCCTGGGTAGAAGATCCAGCCACATTACCTAATAACAGGAGTGCAGTCGAAGCCACATTCTTGAGGACTGAGAAGCAGCTGGCTAGGCAGCCAGAGTGGAAAGCTGCATATACTGCTCAAGTTCATGAAATGGTTGAGCGCCGAGCTGCAATAAAGTTGTCTAAAGACATCTTGGATGTATGGACTGGTCCAGTATGGTATATCAGTCACCTCATCGCACCCAACCTACACTCTGTCACAACTCCAGTAAGGTTGGTTTGGAACAGCAGTCAAAAGTGCAAAGGGGTGAGTTTAAATGATCTCCTGTTTAAAGGCCCAGATGTCCGTGCTGTGCTCTTCAAATTCCGAAGGGGAATTTTTGCTGCTCTGGGGGACATATGGAGGATGTACAATTCAGTGTGGCTTGAGGACCGAAAGGTGCATCTGCATAGGTTCCTGTGGCGTGACTCTGAGAAGGAGGAGCTGGGTGAATTTGCAATAACAAGAGTCAACATTGGAGATAAGCCAGCAGGTTGTATTGTCCAACTTGCCCTGAAAGAGACAGCTAATCTCCCCCAGTTCAGCCATTTTGTGGAGGAGCGTCAAGTAATAGAAGAACATAGCTATGTTGATGACTTCTTGACCTCTCATAACAACTTGAACCAGCTTAAACTCATCACAAAAAATGTGGAAGAGATCCTGCGAGCAGGTGGGTTTGAATTAAAGCCATGGATCTTCTCTGGTCAAAGTGGAAAACAGTCTGCTGGAAAGCAGGACCAAGAGACTACTCCAAAGTCTATAATCCTACCAAATCAGCTCAAAATGGAAGACAACAAAGCTCTTGGCCTTGGCTACACCCTGGAAGATGACAAGGTCCATGTCATGGTTGGGATAAACTTCTCAAAGAGAAAGAGAAAAAAAGACTTGGAAGAAAATTCAGAGTGGCAGCGAGGCCCAAATTTTCTTAGTCTACCAACTGATGAGTGGCCAATTAAATCTGCTAAGGATGTTTCATCAATGGCAAGAGAGTCTGTTGGAAAGATGCAGAAGAAATCATTCGTTGCTGCACTCACAAGAGCTCAGGTAAAGAAAGAACCACCAGACCTGGAGCTTCGAAGGCCACCTGCAGGTGCTGCAATCCAGAACCTGCTGAATGTGCGACATTTCAGCAGTTTGACTCGGCTGACCCAAACGATTGCCCAGGTCTGGCGGGCTGCAAAATGTTTTGTTGGTCAGAAGAGGACCGTGAGAACCCCAAAGTGGGAGGCAGTTTGGGAGAGTCATCAGTGTCAACCCAGACTCCAAAGGCATCGTGCGGGATGTGAAAGTTGGAGTCGTGACAAACTCCTGTGCCCCAGAGGTGAGGCCTGCAGCCAAGCATCCTGCAGCCAAGCATCCTGCAGCCAAACAACCTGCATCCAGCAGTCAGAGAGACACTCAATCCACAATCCTTCACAGGGACGTCCGACGGTTGGTGGTCCTGCTGGCTGTAAAAGAGCAGGGAGGGAGTTTGTGACTGTGAGCAAGTGTATACGATCTTTCCAGTGGTTTACGTGGGAAGATCGAGTGGGAGGTGTTGAGCTGAGCTCCAGGCCCCGCCCATCTCTCACTGGTTGTGGGTTTGAGGTGTCTCCCAGCCAGGGGGCAGCAGACTGTTTTGCTACAGGTGCAGATGATTTGATGATTTGTTTGAAGGTGTTCACTCACAGGGCAGCACAAGGCAAACAATGTGGGAGAGAAGTGCTGGGAGAAGTTTTACTTAAGAAAATATTGCAGAACTAAGGCTTGTTTCAAGAAAAAGGAAAAGAAAAAGTAGGAAGAAGGAGCCGGTGAGCTTTAAATTATATTGTATTTGGAGCTGTGGACTAACATGTCAAAAGTTTATATTCAGGTTAAAAATGTAATTTGTTAAAATTTTGACAAAGTTCAAATTGCAAATAAGATGTGAAAGGGCAGAAAGTGTGTATTATTATGAAAGGTGGAAGCTAAAGGTAATTTGTTAAATGTGATTTTGTACATTTAAGGGAGCTTAGAGCTGCCAAAGTGTATGGTTAAACTTACCACTTATCACATTTAAAGTATGTTCAATTGAGTTTGGGTGTCACATATGTGGGTGTGTTATACTTAATTTCAAGGGTAAATTTTAGTCGACATGTTTGGAGGTCCTGCCCCAAGTGGAGGAGTTTAAGTATCTCGGGATCTTGTTCACGAATGAGGGAAAACTGGAGCGTGAGATCGATAGGCGGATAGGTGCAGCGTCCGCAGTGAAGCGGGCGCTGTACCGGTCTGTCGTGGTGAAGAGAGAGCTGAGTCAAAAGGCAAAGCTCTCAATTTACCGATCGATCTACGTTCCCACCCTCATCTATGGTCATGAGCTTTGGGTTATGACCGAAAGAACAAGATCTCGGATACAAGCGGCTGAAATGAGTTTTCTCCGCAGGGTGGCTGGACTCTCCCTTAGAGATAGGGTGAGAAGCTCAGTCATCCGGGAGGGACTCGGAGTAGAGCCGCTGCTTCTCCACATCGAGAGGAGCCAGTTGAGGTGGCTCGGGCATCTGGTTAGGATGCCTCCTGGACGCCTCCCTGGTGAGGTGTTCCGGGCACGTCCCACCGGGAGGAGACCCAGAGGAAGACCCAGGACGCGCTGGAGGGACTATGTTTCTCGGCTGGCCTGGGAACGCCTTGGGATTCCCCCGGAGGAGCTGCTCCAAGTGGCTGGGGAGAGGGAAGTCTGGGCCTCCCTACTTAGGCTGCTACCCCCGCGACCCGACCCCGGATAAGCGGAAGAAGATGGATGGATGGATAGATGGATGTTTGGTAAATTTTAGTCTGAAAAGGATTTAATTTTGGGAATATGTTAATTGATGTACGTTTATTGAGTTACATTATCTTGAACTATTTTCTTGTTTGTACACTTAGGTTTTTCACCTGTTTTGACCTCAACAAACTTTCAAATAAAAGAAAAGAAAGGATTGATTCTTGGTCATTAAGTGAAGTCCAGTCCAAAACCTTCTGAAGCAAGCTACCCTTTCAAGTGGGGGGAAACTGCATATTAAAAACTGAAAACCACTTGACAAACACTGAGAGTTTCAGAGAGATGCAGAGAGGTGTACTTGAAGGTCAAGACAGAGGGCCTATATCACTACAGTCCCCCTTTTTGGAAGTCATCGCCTGTCCTTGGAGATGAGTTCCAACACGAAAGGATACCACCGAATGTCTCTGACCTCTATGTAATCCAGCAAGTGGAAAAAAAAAATCAAAAAAAAAGTTCAAAATTATACTCCCATAATGTTTTTGGAAATTCCATACTGTTCGTAGGTAATCCCATTGCGGTAAGCTTTCAATCCTTTGGAAAACATAGTCTGTTAACCCATGGAAAACTGAGTCTGTGATCCCTTGGAAACAAAGTCTTATAATCCACAACGGTAAATCCACAACGATGGGGGTTATTGATTTCATCAGCAAGAATGGTTTTTAATCAGCATGTAGAGGGGATCCCTCGATTGAAGCAGAGGAGGCGGGCCTTGGATGAAGGTTGAAGACCAACGTTGGATCAGCAGGTCCCCACATCGAAGGTTGCAGGCTGGATGGCTTCCAGTCGGTGCCACCCTGGTTCAATGTGTCATGCAATTATGTGGTTTTAGGTGGGCTTATGATAGGGATTCTACATTAAGCCTTACCTATATGCACCTGGTATGTAAGCTATCATGGATTAGATCAGCTACAATTACCAATTAAGGGGTGGATCAATGCTGTAAAAATCAGATATAGGGATCTATACCTATAGAAATGTGGAGGGCTTCTGTAACGAAGGCCTCTTCTTTCAAACTATTCCTCCATTCATTATTTAGTTTAGGTTAAACTAAAATAAAAAAATGAAATCTAGTTTGGTCTAAATGTCTGTTGTCTTTTAGACGAACGACGCAAGATTTGGTATTCCCTATAAATTTTGAAGTCTATGGCGAGACTCATCAAAATGAATAGATCTAGAATAGAAACGATCGAATCGGTCCTACCTAAATGATTGGGAGATCAGTGTAGATTATAGTACCTTAAGTAGTATTGATCTACAATGACTCTTCAAAGATTGAGATCTTTAACAAAATGAACAGCATGTTGGCATAGTTAAATCCATTTAAGTCTTCAACTAACATTAATCAAAACCTCTTTTGGCTGGGAGTGTTCAGAAAACAATAACAACTTCAATAACACAAAAGTAGCAATTAAGCAACTAAAAACAACGTTTCACTACGTCAAACTCACTCTGGTCGTCAGATTCCAACGTGTCACACACAAGAAAAACAGTTCTTAGCTTTATAACCGATGTCAATTAAATCCTGCAGATTTAAACGGTTGTTAAGGTTAGTTTTTTGTTGTGGGTTTTATGCTTAGCGTTTCTAAGTTCTAGTTGGAACGGTTTCTTTTCGCAACTAGTATAGTTTAAACTGTTTAGTTTATTTACTATCCTGTGCTTGGACGACCTTGTTTTCCCATGAAGTCTGTGAGTTTGCGAGATCTTTGTCGTTTGTGGGGTTATTGAAATCTTTGTCCTTGACATGGGCATGACCTAACATCCCCCCCTGAGGTCATGAGGGACCATGCGCACGGGTGTGGACGTCCGTCCATGGGCACGAGTTAGGATGCCATTGTTTAGTTTATGCTGTTTACGCAGCTTAGAGTAGACAGTACGCAGGAACTTCTTAGGTTTCGGCCAACGTATCTCTGTACGTTTACCTCTTTCTGCGTAATTCAGGTGTGTCACAACTGTCGGCGCAGTCGCAAGTGTGTCTGACTGGTCAGACTGCGACGGGACACTGTTGTTGTGATGAGTGTCTCCCCACTTTATGAATGAAGAGGTGCTCTTTGAGTCTGTAAGAACTATGTCATCTCTGAGTAGTTCTAGATTCAAATGCTCTGGAACCAAGGTTTCATTGAAAGCTTGGCTGATAACTGAATTACCTGTCCCAGAGGACAGCACAACGTTCTCGGTGTGTGATCCTTGGATCTCTACACCGTCCTCTACCTGTGGTAGGAAGTGTGAGTTCACTCCCCTTTTGTTTGAAGAGGGGTCCTCAAAATCCGTAACAATGAAGTCCAAGTGACTGTCAGCGTGTGGTAGACTGTCACTTTCTGGACTCAGATGTCCTTGAACCAAAACTTCACTGAAAGCTTGGCTGTTTGCCGAATTACCTGTCCCATAGGACAGTACAGCGTCATCGGTGTGGGACCTTTGGATCTCCACACCTTCTTCTACCGGTGGTAGGTAGTGTTCAGTGAGTGTTGAAGGTGTCAGTTCGCAGAGGAGGTTCTCGTGATGGGCCAGAGTCTGGTCCAACTGTTGAGTCTCCTCTGTCCCACCTGTATTTGGAGGTTCACTTACCGGGCTTGTGGTCTCGGTTAGGGAATCCCATGTGACCTCGGCGGTACCTGTTGTTAGACAGTCAGTGTCCTGACCTTGGGGAGGCACCTCGATTGGCAGTGGACTGCTCACTGTGGCCCACATTGTCTGACTGCCATAATCTATAATCGCTTCAAAGCGACTTATAAAATCTTGGCCGACCAGAAATGGGAAGGAGTCCACCGTAGACACATGTACCGGATGGCAAATTGTCGTCTCGCCAATCTGCATGTGAACCATGGCAATAGCTGTCAGGGTTGTACCCATTTCTGAGAGTCCTCGCAACTCTATAGCACATTCTGTCAGGGGTATCTCTCTGCCAACACTGTTAGCGGCGGTCCGTAGCCTCTCAAACAGCTCGGCTGACATGATAGTCACGTCTGAGCCGCTATCCAGGAGTGCTTCTCGCGCGAAGACCCCTTCCAGTCTGAGTGGCAGGTAAGCTTTCTTAGCGTGCCCCATTCTCATAAATTTACACAGAAACCTTCTAGGTTTAAGCACACGCTTCAGTGTACGTGTAACTCTGTCTGTGTAATCTTCGTCACTGTCAGCATCATGATGGCTGTCTGCCTCATGACGTTCAGGACGTGGATTTTCAGCAATCTGTTTGCTGTCAGCATCTTTGTCAGTGTTGACGATGTTGTCAACTGTGTGCACTGAGTCGTTGCAAAAGGCAGTGCTACGCGTCGCTTCGTCAGGTTGAACAACGATGTTTGTGTTATCATCAAGGACAACGTCACACGTTGTGTCAGCTTGGTCAACCACTGTAACATTCAAATCATTCGACAAACAACTTACAACCACAGTCACTTCCGCGCGCGGAGGCGTCATTTCCTTAATCAGGAGCTCATGTGACTCATTGCATGTCTCGAACTGTGCAGTTCGAGGGACAGGGGCAGGAGGGCCGCTTCTCGTGGGTACATGTTGGGACCGACCATTGTTCAATGGTTCACGGTGCCCATGCAACCTCCTTCGAATCTCACCCACTGTGAGACCCATGAGAGAACTCTTTTGGTTCGATCCGAACCATCTGGGTTCATCTAGAGAGCCAACACCTGCCTTTTGTGGTTCATTGCTCATCTCAGGGTTCTCGACCTGAGGGGCAGGGGGTTCAGAACTCCCCGTGAACCAATCAGAGACACTGTTCCAGCTGGACACAATCTGTGGTTTGTTATCATGAAAAACATGTATACTCTCGCACTCTGTAGGAGAGGGAACCTCTTCTATTTTCTGCGAGTGGGATGTGACCTCTTGACCTGGGCATACCACTGAGGGTGTTTTTCGTCGTTCTAGCATGTCAAAAAATTCCATAGCACATTGTTTAATTTCTGCCATGGTACTCTCTTTGCAATTAACATTGAAGCGAACACATTTCATTATGAAAGGTATCAGATTCAAAGTGAAACGACTTTTAAACAGGTAATCTTCCTCAATTCCAGGGACAGTTTTGTCCCCTGTGTAAGCAGAGAGGAGCCTGTCGTAAAACACCAGGGGATGTTCACCTGGTTCCTGAAGGACGTTCTTTGCAGCTAAGTACCTATCAAATGATGAAACAAGCCCACAATTTGTTGATGCACCTGCTAGAACGTCCATCTTTGTACTGATTTTCTGTGAAAAATCAAGGAAAGTGGGTTTTATTTCACAGTGTGCAGTCTCACATGTGATACCTGAGGCAGCCAACATGGAGTCCAAGATGTGAAATTAAATAAAAATCAGTGATTTCTATTAATTTGTCGACCTGTGACAAGGTCAAACAAAATCGGCTGTCGTGGTATCAGGAGCCTCATGTGCAGAGGCCGCCATCTTATCTGGAAATTTGTGAAACACAAATTAAATGAAGCCACCGTAGAGAGCAAGGCCAACCAGCTTGTTATTCTAAATAAACTTGTATCTAAAATAAATAGGAGCGCCTGTGTGCAGCTGCTCAGTAACATCCAAGACGTGAAATTTAACAAAAATCAGTGATTATTATTAAATTGTCAACCCATGAGACGACCATCAAGGTCAGCTAGTTTTGTGTGATTCTTTGTGAGAACCAAGAAAAAAGATGCCACATCTGTGTTATTTTAAACATGCAGTTTAAAGGGGACCACATATTGGTTTTTTAAATTTTTATGGTATGTCTGTGTGCTATCCAGACCCCGTTCATTCAATTTAATACAAAAAATAATTCTTAGATAATAAATTATACCCTTTTTAATTCTGCCATTTCTAACTTCCGTTCTAAACGACCTGTTTATGATAATGAGCTCTGAAGTCCACGCCCGTCAAAACTCTGTCTCCGCCCTCTGTAACTGCCAGTATCTCAAATCTGTTGTTGTTTTAAAATTAGCCTTTTTTTATTACTCGTTTGACTTACTGTTAGTGCTAGCTTAAAAAATAACTTACCGAAAGCTGTTTGTGTGCGCCGCCATTAGCTGCTCCTTTTTATCATGCCCTCCCGAATCCGAGCTCTTCCTCCTCCTTCGGTAACAAACAGCCCGCGTAGCTCCTGCTAGTTGCATGCGGCGCTTTGGTCCACGGCTGCACATCCAATCCAGACAAACGCAAAGAGTGTTTCCAGTTAATTTGTCCATATGAGGCAACCTAACCTCTGACCGGACCGGACCCACACTGTCCTCAAAAGCCAGCAGCTAACTGCAGCCCGATCTCTCCGGAAAAAAAAAAAAAAGATGCCGCGACCGGGAAGCGAACCCGTGTCCTTCGGATAACGAGTCCAATTCACTACCTCTAGACCAACCGGGCAGTTATGCAAAAAGCAGTCTTTCATCGTATAAGAAACAATCACAACCACCTACATTTAGAACGCTGAAGTTTTGATTAGATTTTGATGAAGTGAAAGGTATTCTTAAAATAAATAAGTTGCTAATCTGAAAATATATCGATCAGTGGTGCTTGATGGTACAGACTGTCGTCCCGCGAGTAAGTGTGTGTGTGTGCACAGTTTTCTGCCGGCTGCGCGTTGGGAGCGATATTACACTAAAAATTGAACTAAAACGTAAAAATAACAATTATAAAGTATTATTATGTCGATGTATATATCTAGTTTCACCCCGATTTCTCCGAAACAAAAGGCTTTAAATAAAAAGGGGAAGAAAAAAAAGATGCCGTTGACAAGATGCGATCTCTGGTCTCCTGCGTGCCGCTCAAGTGTCATAACCGCTCAACCAAACTGACAGTTGTGCAATAGTAGTCCTTCATCATATAAGAAACAAGTCCAAACCGCGAGAGTGTGTGTGCACAGTTTCAACGAGACAGAGTTCATTCAAACAAGGTAATAAAACATTCTGGTTTTACTCGAGATGTGCTGCATGGCTGGAGCAGGGCAAACCCCTAGCCCCCCGGGGGCTAAATAAATGAATAAATGACCGCCAGGTCAGCTCCTAAACCGCTAGGCAACCGTGACATCTTTTATACTCAAGTGGGTGGAGCATCACCAGGGGTTGCTAGGTGAGGGGCTGGACTCAGGTTTGAGGTGATTGGCTACGGTTTGTGACGTCACAAACCGCAGGAAGTGTGAAACGAAGCGTTTTTAATCACAGACAAATAAATCTACTTAGAGTAAATAAACCACTGGGTGCATTTTTTTGGCACAAGGACTGTTTTTTTATGAAGTAAATACCCAAAGTTGAGTAAAAAAACATTAAAAAGTGAATTTTGCATGTGTGGTCCCCTTTAAAATAAACAGGGACCGACAGCTTGTTTTGCACAGAATTGATGATAAAAGTGTCAAGTTTTACCAAAAAGCAGACATGTCTGTATTAAATCTGTGTAACTGTTCTGCCATCAACATTTGATTATATGTGAAAATCAAATGAGAGCGTGCTGTGTCCCCAACATTTCAAAATGTACTCTATTCAAAAACAGGAAAGTTGAAATGTTAGATACAGTTGCAACAAACTGTATTCTTAGACGTGACCAGCAGATGGGGGTACCACGCTGGAAATGAGTTTATCACAGCGACTGTAATTTCACTATCTGACCTCTATAGAGGCGCTGTTATCACCCGTGAGCAAAGCTGCAGCTTTTAGCCCACAGACATCTAACAACGGATGAAAAGCATCAATCAGACAGATCTAAAGCGTTACAAAAGCTCTAGAACCCCAGGCTCACATGATTTCGTTTTAGTCAGCAAAAAAAAAAAAAAAAAGGAGGCAGTTACATCATTTAGTCAACATTTATACAGCCGGTATCAAGATCCAGGAATGTTCCATTTCTTCCAGTAATTGTTATATTTTACAGTGTCAAGTCTTAATGAAAAAGTCATTTGCTCCATTACCAGCCTTGTACAGGTAGTCCCCGATTTACGAGCGAGATCCGTTACAACGAGGCGCTCGTAAACCGGAAATCTCGTAATTTGGAACGGTTGCCATGTCGCTCGTAAGTCCGAAATTTCGCTCGTAAATTGGAACGGTTTCGCTAGCGCGACTACAAACACTCTATTTTCATCCAAAAACTGCTTATGAGTGCATAAAAATGATCGGAAACGTGTGTCCATATGCTTAGCTAACTAACTGTGGTGAAAAAACACATGAAAACTCAGTATTTTTTGCGTTTTTTCCAAAAATTTGCCAGCTCGTAAGTCTGGAACCTCGTAGATCAGAGCGCTCGTAATTCGGGGACTACCTGTACTTGGTATGTTCCCAATACATACTGGGCTGTATTTTGTATTGCTATTCAAACATTTTCATAGAAGCTAATACATTTGTTTCTTCAGTATTCCATAGATGTTTTTAAATCCTATTTCTGAGTATATTGTTTTTTTGTTTGTTTGCTTCGACAGAAGACTCACGTTTATAAGAAGACCCTGCAGGCTCTGATCTACCCCATCTCCTGCACCACACCGCATAACTTTGAAGTGTGGACGGCCACCACACCCACCTACTGTTACGAGTGTGAGGGTCTACTGTGGGGCCTCGCCCGGCAGGGCATGCGCTGTGCAGAGTGTGGGGTCAAAGTTCACGAAAAATGTCAGGAGCTCCTGAATGCTGACTGCCTGCAGAGTGAGTTCATTTGATAAACTCCTAACCAAAAATTAAAGCACATTTACAAAGTTTGTCAAAAAATACTTTATTTTGTAAAATGCTTTGAAAAGTATTATATTTTGGAAAAAGGTTTGTATGCTCAATCATCCAAGTAGATGAATCATAAAAAATGTTAAATCAGGTCATCTAGACCGTTTCTTTAAGGGAGAAGCAGTTTGTCTATCATCCGAAAGACTTCATCAGTCTGAGGTCTGCCAACCAGATCTGTCACAAATAATACCTCCTTGATGTGTTTCAAACCAGTCTGCTGTGGAATCCAAAGAAACTAGCATCCATCCAAAACAATCAATCGTCCATCCAAAACAATCAATCGTCCATCCAAAACAATCAATCATCCATCCAAAACAATGAATCGTCCATCCAAAACAATCAATCGTCCATCCAAAATAATCAATCGTCCATCCAAAACAATCAATCGTCCATCCAAAACAATCAATCATCCATCCAAAACAATCAATCATCCATCCAAAACAATCAATCGTCCATCCAAAACAATCAATCGTCCATCCAAAACAATCAATCGTCCATCCAAAACAATCAATCGTCCATCCAAAACAATCAATCGTCCATCCAAAACAATCATCCATCCAAAACAATCAATCGTCCATCCAAAACAATCAATCGTCCATCCAAAACAATCAATCGTCCATCCAAAACAATCAATCGTCCATCCAAAACAATCAATCGTCCATCCAAAACAATCAATCGTCCATCCAAAACAATCAATCGTCCATCCAAAACAATCAATCATCCATCCAAAACAATCAATCATCCATCCAAAACAATCAATCGTCCATCCAAAACAATCAATCGTCCATCCAAAACAATCAATCGTCCATCCAAAACAATCAATCATCCATCCAAAACAATCAATCGTCCATCCAAAACAATCAATCGTCCATCCAAAACAATCAATCATCCATCCAAAACAATCAATCGTCCATCCAAAACAATCAATCATCCAAAACAATCAATCATCCATCCAAAACAATCAATCATCCATCCAAAACAATCAATCGTCCATCCAAAACAATCAATCGTCCATCCAAAACAATCAATCGTCCATCCAAAACAATCAATCGTCCATCCAAAACAATCAATCGTCCATCCAAAACAATCAATCATCCATCCAAAACAATCAATCATCCATCCAAAACAATCAATCATCCATCCAAAACAATCAATCGTCCATCCAAAACAATCAATCGTCCATCCAAAACAATCAATCGTCCATCCAAAACAATCCGTCCATCCAAAACAATCAATTGTCCATCCAAAACAATCAATCGTCCATCCAAAACAATCAATCATCCATCCAAAACAATCAATCATTCATCCAAAACAATCAATCATTCATCCAAAACAATCAATCGTCCATCCAAAACAATCAATCATTCATCCAAAACAATCAATCGTCCATCCAAAACAATCAATCTTCCATCAAAACAATCAATCATCCATCCAAAACAATCAATCATTCATCCAAAACAATCAATCGTCCATCCAAAACAATCAATCATTCATCCAAAACAATCAATCATCCATCCAAAACAATCAATCTTCCATCAAAACAATCAATCATCCATCCAAAACAATCAATCGTCCATCCAAAACAATCAATCATCCATCCAAAACAATCAATCGTCCATCCAAAACAATCAATCGTCCATCCAAAACAATCAATCATCCATCCAAAACAATCAATCATTCATCCAAAACAATCAATCGTCCATCCAAAACAATCAATTGTCCATCCAAAACAATCAATCATCCATCCAAAACAATCAATCATTCATCCAAAACAATCAATCATTCATCCAAAACAATCAATCATCCAAAACAATCAATCATCCAAAACAATCAATCGTCCATCCAAAACAATCAATCGTCCACCCAAAACAATCAATCATCCATCCAAAACAATCAATCATCCATCCAAAACAATCAATCATCCAAAACAATCAATCATCCAAAACAATCAATCGCCCATCCAAAACAATCAATCGTCCACCCAAAACAATCAAGTCAAAGTCAAAGTCAACTTTATTGTCAGAACTGCAATATGTACAGGACATACACAGGATTGAAATTGTGTTTCTCTCAGTCCCTCGGTGCAACAGTAACCATTTAAACACTAAAACACTGAAACATTTAATAAACATAAGCATAAAATAGTAAAAGTGTAACACTGTCCTGAGTTTTTGCATAGTAGTGTAAAAGTATGAAAATTTACACCAACACTAAAACACTAAACATTTAATGAGCATAAGCATAAAATTAAATAATAAAAGTATAATACTGTCCTGAGTTTTTGCTTAGTAGTATAAAAAGTATAAAAAGTATATCTATAAAATAAACTGAAGGTTCTAGCATTGATATTTGCAAAGAGTGGAAAAGCAGCATATGAGTTAATGTACACAGTACATGCATGAGGTAGTTGATGTTGGTATAGAGGCAAAGTGGCATATGCAGTAAGGCAGGCACATCAATCGTCCGTGCATAACAACCAAATGTTTTAGGCCAGATGGCAACATCCTGAGGAACACCAAGGCCAAAATGATTCAGAATAGTTCAGGTTTCTTTGGATTCCTCAGAGGGTTGCCTTGAAACACATCAAGGAGGTGCTATTTTTTCCCAATTCAATTCAACCTTTATTTAGACCGATAAATCCCACTGAGCCTCGAAGACTCATTTACAAGTGATAGTCAGACAAAAAGTATTGAAAATGGACACGTAGGCATTGGAGGCAAAAAAAATTCCTATCAAACTCTTTCTTCTTCTCGGCTGAGAAGAAAAACTAATATTGAAAAAACACCTCACTCAAAAAAGTGCATAGTGACGTAGACATTCCTCAGAGGGCGGAGTCGACGAGAGCGGTGAGCAATGTCCATGGACGCTCCCGAGTGCACCGTAAGAGTTCTGATAAGGATGGAATAATCAACCAGTTCCCTCCGGTGAGATCTGTAAACATTCTCGAGGGATGTCGGGGAATGGCCAAGGTCAACGCTAGTGAGAATCCAAGAGTCCTGAAATGATGACACAATGTTTATTCAGCTGGTTCACTCTGGTTGATCAGTTGGAAATTCCTCAATGGGAGGGGAGGGGGGCAGAGCGTTAGATTACATGTTCTCCAGGTGAATTCAGATAATATGGCCTTCAAGGCCAGCCAAGGGAGCCAAATTCAGATAAACAACGTTTGTTTTTGAAATCAGGCAGAACTTTATACTGAATTTTCCAAAACGTTCAATACAAAAGCAACTGGACTTTATTTGAAAAATAAAGCTTTCAAGTTCCTCGGATGAGGAGCGAAACGTCTTCTGTTAAAAATAAAGTCCAGTTGTTTTTATATTGAACATTTTTTATCTTATCATGTCCTGGATGAATGAGAATCTTTGCCAGCATTTTATTGAATTTTATCTGCCTTGAATCTTTGCTGGTCTCACGTAGATTCCAAAAGGTCCAAATTAAGTGGACACACCACTGATCCGTGCCTGAAAATATTCCCCGAGATTTGATCCATCCTGCAAGTCCTAGGGGTTGCATATGGCCTGCGATTCTCACAAAGCACATCCAAATTTGCGGTCCAGTCCGCTTAGAGTCTGGGTGCACGAGACATGGAGCAAACCTTCACATAGGCCAGATTAGAGCTCTGCGGCTGTCTTCTTTGTATGTTGATAAACCAGGAACCAGACTATTCCAAAAACAGGAAACCTGTTATCATAAATCTAACTATATGCAGTTTCGGCATCCTCGATCGACAGCAGAACATGTTGGCAGTTCAGCTCGACTGAAGCTTGTTTCAAAAATGTTGTCCATTGCATTGAGACCAACTGAGTTGATCAACAAAATGATGGTTCGGAAAGTATGTAGAGAGAGGCTCAGAAGTTTCACCGACAGGACAGAGCCGCAAAGCAAAGCAGAGGAGGGGAAAAGCGTCCGACCTTGGCCAGAGCAAGTGGTTTGTGAGACAGATCTGGGTTGGTAGTTGTCTGCCTGTTCCATCCATCCATCTTCTTCCTCTTATCCGGGGTCGGGTCGCGGGGGTAGCAGCCTAAGTAGGGAGGTCCAGACTTCCCTCTCCCCAGCCACTTGGAGCAGCTCCTCTGGGGGAATCCCAAGGCGTTCCCAGGCCAGCCGAGAAACATAGTCCCTCCAGCGTGTCCTGGGTCTTCCTCTGGGTCTCCTCCCGGTGGGACATGCCCGGAACACCTCACCAGGGAGGCGTCCAGGAGGCATCCTAACCAGATGCCCGAGCCACCTCAACTGGCTCCTCTCGATGTGGAGAAGCAGCGGCTCTACTCCGAGTCCCTCCCGGATGACTGAGCTTCTCACCCTATCTCTAAGGGAGAGTCCAGACACCATGCGGAGAAAACTCATTTCAGCCGCTTGTAGCCTGTTGAATTTAGAATTAATTTTACAAACCGGATTCCAAAAAAGTTGGGACACTAAACAAATTGTGAATAAAAACTGAATGCAATGATGTGGAGATGGCAAATGTCAATATTTTATTCGTAATAGAACATAGATGACAGATCAAAAGTTTAATCTGAGTAAATGTAACATTTTAAAGGAAAAATATGTTGATTCAAAATTTCACAGTGTCAACAAATCCCAAAAAAGTTGGGACAAGTAGCAATAAGTGGCTGGAAAAAGGAAATTGAGCATATAACAAACAGCTGGAAGACCAATTAACACTAATTAGGTCAATTGACAACATCAGAGTCAGAGTCAGAGTCAGAGAGTCTTTATTGTCATTTGCACCGCATGTGGTACATGAGATGAAAACGAGATTATGTACACGAGGTCCCAGTTACATCCAACAACAAATGAAAGAGAAAAACAGTAATAACATCGAGAACTAACTAAGAAAAACATCAACTAGTAATACACTAAGCCTAATATAGTGGGAATAAACAGCAGCACGAACATGAGTTTGTATGAGCAGATGGTCACAGATGAACACAGATGAACACAGCAACAAGAAAACATATCAGCATCACCATGATGTGATATTTTGCAGTGTTTATTTTAATTTTATTTTTATTTATTCATGAGTCTAACAGCCTCAGGGTAGAAGCTGTTCCTCAGTCTAGTGGTTCTACACTTGATGCTCCTCAACCTCCGTCCTGAGGGGAGTGGGGCAAAGAGTGAGTGTGCTGGATGAGTGAGGTCTTTCATGATACAGGTGGCTCTTTTCCTGCATCTAGAGGTGTAAATGTCTGTGATGGTGGGGAGACTGACTCCAACAGACTTCTGTGCAGCCTTCACCACTCTCTGCAGAGCTTTTCTTTCTTCAACTGTGCAGCCTCCATGCCACACGTTGATGCTGGAGCACAGGATGCTCTCCACTGCACACCTGTAGAACGAGGTGAGAACTGGGCTGCTCAGACCGGCTCGTCTCAGCCGTCTGAGGAAGTAGAGTCTCTGATGACCTTTCTTGATCAGGCTGGTGGTGTTGTTGCTCCAGCTGAGGTTATCATTCATGTGTACACCCAAGTATTTGTAGCTGGAGACCACTTCCACTGCAGACCCACCTATTTTCAGTGGGGCATGGGTGTGTTTGTTCCTTCTGAAGTCCACAATCATCTCCTTTGTCTTCTTCACATTCATGTGAAGATTGTTCTCTTTGCACCAGCTCTCCAGGTGTTCCACCTCCTGTCTGTAGCTGGACTCATCATTGTTTGTGATGCATCCCACCACCGCTGTATCATCTGCAAACTTAACAATATGACAGCCTGGAAGTGTGGCTGTACAATCATATGTGAGCAGAGTGAACAGAAGGGGGCTCAGCACACATCCCTGAGGAGAGCCAGTGCTGAGGGTTATGGTGGAGGAGGAGAAGTTGTGGATCTTCACGGACTGTGGTCTGTCTGTTAAGAAGTCTAGTATCCAGTTACAAATAGAGGGGCTTAGTCCAAGTGTAGATAGTTTGTCTATCAGAGTTTGGGGGATCATGGTGTTGAAGGCAGATGTGAAGTCCACAAAGAGCAGACGCACGTATGAGTCTTTCTGATCCAGGTGGGTGAGAGCAGTGTGGACCACGGAAGAAATGGCGTCCTCTGTTGATCGGTTCTCACGGTATGCGTATTGATGAGGGTCCTCATTGATGTTGACGGTTGCCTTGATGTGGGACATGACCAGTTTCTCAAAACATTTAGCGACTATCGGGGTGAGGGCCACCGGTCTATAGTCATTCAGACCAGTCACTGTGGAGCTCTTTGGGACTGGGATGATGGTCGCGGTCTTCAGGCAGGTGGGAACTGACTCCAGTGCAAGTGAGGTGGTGAAGATGTCAGCCAGCACCTCACAGAGCTGGTCCGCACATTCCTTCAGAACTTTCCCTGGGATGTTGTCTGGTCCGGTTGCTTTATGAGGATTAATCTTTCTGAGACTGCCTCTCACTTCTGCTGCGGACACCCTGAGATGCTCTTCATCTGGTGATGAGGTGAGTCTGGTGCTAGCAGGTCTGTTTGGATCATCAAAACGTGCATAAAACTTATTGAGGGCATCAGGCAGAGATGGGTCCCTGGGGCATTGTTTGTTTTTGCCTTTGTAGTCTGTTATGCATTTAATACCCTTCCACATGCTCCGTGGGTCTTGTGAGGTGAACTGTCCCTCGATCCTCTGTGCATACGTGGCCTTGGCCTTCTTAATGCCATCCTTCAGTTCATTCCTGCTCTTTCTCAGTTCCACTTTATCTCCTGACTTGAATGCAGTGTCTCTGGCTGCTAGCAAGGCGTGAACTTCTTTATTTAACCAGGGTTTCCGGTTCGGGTAGGATTTCACATATTTTTTTATGGATACATTTTCAGAGCATGTACTGATGTAACCCAGGACTGAGGAAGCGTACAATTCCATGTCCACTGAACTACCATCAGTGGCTGCTTCTCTGAAAACAGACCAGTTGATTGGGTGATTGGGTGAACATGATTGGGTATAAAAAGAGCTTCTCAGAGTGTCTGTAGCCGTGTTTCCATCAAGGTTTCTAGCTGCGCATTTTGAAGTATCGCATCAGAAAAGCTGAATGGAAACGGCATAATTCGAGTTAACTTCCTCTAATTCGCTCAAAAGTTGATACGCTCGCTTGAGGTGGTTTTTGGGGGTTTCAAAAGAGAGCTGATGCGCAAAACGACAGATGGAAACAGATTTGCCGACTCATTTCTGCCGTAGCGAACATTCACGTCATGTGACTGATCAGCTGTTTCCGCTCCGGACAACATGTAACATCGCTAAAACTAGTTGGCATGACAGAATAAATACAACTTGCCCGATAGCAACACATACCTGAAATGTTCTCTCCATTTTGCCGAGATGTGTGGTCGGGTTCTGTTTTCAATCGCTACTTCCTGTTTACTGTAGACATGCGTAACGCTGACGTCTGACGTAATGACGCTGTGCGTGGCCGATGCGCTTCAAGCCAGTTGATGGAAACACTTCTGATACGCATTAATTTGTATTTACATTTTTGCGAGATTTCAAAAATTAGCTCAAAATTTGAAATGAAAATAGATGGAAACACGGTCAGTGTCTCTCAGAAGCAAAGAAGCAAAGATGGTAAGAGGATCACCAATTCCACCATTGTTGCGCAGAAAGATAGTGCAGCAATACCAGAATGGTGTTACCCAGCGTAAAATAGCAAAGACTTTTAAGTTATCATCATCAACCGTGCATAACATCATCAAAAGATTCAGAGAATCTGGAACAATCGCTGTGCGTAAGGGTCAAGGCCGTAAAACTCTACTGGATGCTCGTGATCTCCGGGCCCTTAAACGTCACTGCACCTCAAACAGGAATGCCACTGTCAAGGAAATAACAGAATGGGCTCAGGAATACTTCCAGAAAGCATTGTCAGTGAACACAATCCACCGTTGCAGCTGAAACTCTACAGTGCAAAGAGGAAGCCATTTCTAAACAAGCTCCACAAGCTCAGATGTTTGCACTGGGCCAGGGGTCATTTAAAATGGAGTGTGGCAAAATGGAAGACTGTTCTGTGTCAGATGAGTCACGATTTGAAGTTCTTTATGGAACACTGGGACGCCATGTCATCCGGACCAGAGAGGACAAGGATAGCCCAAGTTGTTATCAACGCTCCGTTCAGAAGCCTGCATCACTGATGGTATGGGGTTGCATGAGCGCTTGTGGCATGGGCAGCTTGCATGTCTGGAAAGGCACCATTAATGCAGAGAACTATGTTCAGGTTCTAGAACAACATATGCTCCATCTAGACGTCATCTCTTTCAGGGAAGACCCTGCATTTTTCAACAAGATAATGCCAGACCACATTCTGCAGCAATCACAACATCATGGCTACGTAGGAGAAGGATCCGGTACTGAAATGTCCAGCTGCAGTCCAGATGTTTCACCTATAGAGAACATTTGGTGCATCATAAAGAGGAAGGTGCAACAAAGAAGGCCCAAGACGATTGAACAGTTAGAGGCCTGTATTAGACATGAATGTAGAGCATTCCTATTTCTAAACTTGAGAAACTGGTCTCCTCTGTCCCCAGACGTCTGTTGAGTGTTGGAAGAAGAAGGGGGGATGACACACAGTGGTAAAAATGGACTTGTCCCAACTTTTTTGGGATTTGTTGACGCCATGAAATTTTGAAACAACATATTTTCATTAAAATGAAACATTCTCTCAGTTTAAACTTTTGATGTGATTTGTGTTCTATTCTGAATAAAATATTAGATGTTGGCACCTCCACATCATTGCATTCAGTTTTTATTCACTATTTGTTTAGTGTCCCAACTTTTTTGAAATCCGGTTTGTAAAATTTTGATCTTAACTTTTAAAGCTTTAAATGGACAGGTCCCCCAGTCTATCACTGAAATGCTGATCCCTTATTCTCCAGCTCGCACCCTTAGGTCTTCAGCACTGAACCTCCTAAAGGTTCCTAAGACCCGGTTTAAAACTCGGGGTGACCTTTCCTTTCAGGTCGTAGCCCCCCGGCTGTGGAATGCCCTGCCCCCGTCTCTTCATGTGACCGTCTCTGTTGATTCTTTTGAAAAGCAGCTTGAGACACTTTTATTCAGACAAGCTTTTAGTTCAATGTTTTATGTACTGTTTTTATCTACTGTTATTGTGATGGTTTTATTTTAAGCCTTTATTTTGTATTTTTAAAGCACTTTGTGTTGTATCTATAAAAAGTGCTATAATAAAGTTTACTTACGGTACTTGGCAGACCTCAGTGTCATGAAGTCTTTCAGATGAAAGATGAAACAATTCTCCCTTAAAGAAATGGTCCATATGGCATAATTTAACCTTTTTTGCATTTTATTTTGGGTAAAACCATCTAAAGAGGGTCTAATTTAAACTTTGTACACACATACGTCGGTTCTTGTTGTGAGTTTATATTGTGTTTCTCTTCAGGGGCTGCGGAGAAAAGCTCCAAGACGGGGGCAGAGGACCGGACGCAACACATCATCATGGCTATAAAGGACAGGATGAAGATCCGCGAAAGAAACAAACCTGAGATCTTTGAAGAAATCCATAAAGTGTTCGACGTGTCCAAGATGGACCACTCTCAACACATGAAGACCATCAAGCAGAACGTTCTGGATGGCACCTCCAAGTGGTCGGCCAAGATCACCATCACAGGTGAGTCCCACCAAGATGAACCATCTAGAATTTTTAGAGTATGCAAACAATAACTTGTGTGGTTAAAAATAGTTTGAGTTTAATACAACATTGACAATAAATCACTAATTTCTATTTTGTCTTGTATCTTTTACAACTTCATAAAATGTCTGTGACAAATACCGTGCTTTGACTTTGGGTTGCAACAAAATTTACTTTAAACTATCCATCATCCACTATCTTTACCCGCTTCTTTACTCAAACTGGTAGCTATAACTGACAAAAACAAAAACAACTAAAGCTAAAAGTTAAAAGTAATCAAACTGAATGTAAAAGCTAAAATTAGCTAAACTGTAGCTAAAGTTAAAGAAGACAATTGGAGCAGGTGCACTGAAGATGACTAACCCTCAACATCTTCATTTCTGTCACTTCCAGTTCTGTCTCCTGTCTTTTTGTCCATGTCTCTGTCTCCTGTCTTTTTGTCCATGTCTCTGTCTCCTGTCTTTTTGTCCATGTCTCTGTCTCTTGTCTTTTTGTCCATGTCTCTGTCTCCTGTCTTTTTGTCCATGTCTCTGTCTCCTGTCTTTTTGTCCATGTCTCTGTCTCCTGTCTTTTTGTCCATGTCTCTGTCTCTTGTCTTTTTGTCCATGTCTCTGTCTCTTGTCTTTTTGTCCATGTCTCTGTCTCCTGTCTTTTTGTCCATGTCTCTGTCTCCTGTCTTTTTGTCCATGTCTCTGTCTCCTGTCTTTTTGTCCATGTCTCTGTCTCCTGTCTTTTTGTCCATGTCTCTGTCTCCTGTCTTTTTGTCCATGTCTCTGTCTCCTGTCTTTTTGTCCATGTCTCTGTCTCCTGTCTTTTTGTCCATGTCTCTGTCTCCTGTCTTTTTGTCCATGTCTCTGTCTCCTGTCTTTTTGTCCATGTCTCTGTCTCCTGTCTTTTTGTCCATGTCTCTGTCTCCTGTCTTTTTGTCCATGTCTCTGTCTCCTGTCTTTTTGTCCATGTCTCTGTCTCCTGTCTTTTTGTCCATGTCTCTGTCTCCTGTCTTTTTGTCCATGTCTCTGTCTCCTGTCTTTTTGTCCATGTCTCTGTCTCCTGTCTTTTTGTCCATGTCTCTGTCTCCTGTCTTTTTGTCCATGTCTCTGTCTCCTGTCTTTTTGTCCATGTCTCTGTCTCCTGTCTTTTTGTCCATGTCTCTGTCTCCTGTCTTTTTGTCCATGTCTCTGTCTCCTGTCTTTTTGTCCATGTCTCTGTCTCCTGTCTTTTTGTCCATGTCTCTGTCTCCTGTCTTTTTGTCCATGTCTCTGTCTCCTGTCTTTTTGTCCATGTCTCTGTCTCCTGTCTTTTTGTCCATGTCTCTGTCTCCTGTCTTTTTGTCCATGTCTCTGTCTCCTGTCTTTTTGTCCATGTCTCTGTCTCCTGTCTTTTTGTCCATGTCTCTGTCTCCTGTCTTTTTGTCCATGTCTCTGTCTCCTGTCTTTTTGTCCATGTCTCTGTCTCCTGTCTTTTTGTCCATGTCTCTGTCTCCTGTCTTTTTGTCCATGTCTCTGTCTCCTGTCTTTTTGTCCATGTCTCTGTCTCCTGTCTTTTTGTCCATGTCTCTGTCTCCTGTCTTTTTGTCCATGTCTCTGTCTCCTGTCTTTTTGTCCATGTCTCTGTCTCCTGTCTTTTTGTCCATGTCTCTGTCTCCTGTCTTTTTGTCCATGTCTCTGTCTCCTGTCTTTTTGTCCATGTCTCTGTCTCCTGTCTTTTTGTCCATGTCTCTGTCTCCTGTCTTTTTGTCCATGTCTCTGTCTCCTGTCTTTTTGTCCATGTCTCTGTCTCCTGTCTTTTTGTCCATGTCTCTGTCTCCTGTCTTTTTGTCCATGTCTCTGTCTCCTGTCTTTTTGTCCATGTCTCTGTCTCCTGTCTTTTTGTCCATGTCTCTGTCTCCTGTCTTTTTGTCCATGTCTCTGTCTCCTGTCTTTTTGTCCATGTCTCTGTCTCCTGTCTTTTTGTCCATGTCTCTGTCTCCTGTCTTTTTGTCCATGTCTCTGTCTCCTGTCTTTTTGTCCATGTCTCTGTCTCCTGTCTTTTTGTCCATGTCTCTGTCTCCTGTCTTTTTGTCCATGTCTCTGTCTCCTGTCTTTTTGTCCATGTCTCTGTCTCCTGTCTTTTTGTCCATGTCTCTGTCTCCTGTCTTTTTGTCCATGTCTCTGTCTCCTGTCTTTTTGTCCATGTCTCTGTCTCCTGTCTTTTTGTCCATGTCTCTGTCTCCTGTCTTTTTGTCCATGTCTCTGTCTCCTGTCTTTTTGTCCATGTCTCTGTCTCCTGTCTTTTTGTCCATGTCTCTGTCTCCTGTCTTTTTGTCCATGTCTCTGTCTCCTGTCTTTTTGTCCATGTCTCTGTCTCCTGTCTTTTTGTCCATGTCTCTGTCTCCTGTCTTTTTGTCCATGTCTCTGTCTCCTGTCTTTTTGTCCATGTCTCTGTCTCCTGTCTTTTTGTCCATGTCTCTGTCTCCTGTCTTTTTGTCCATGTCTCTGTCTCCTGTCTTTTTGTCCATGTCTCTGTCTCCTGTCTTTTTGTCCATGTCTCTGTCTCCTGTCTTTTTGTCCATGTCTCTGTCTCCTGTCTTTTTGTCCATGTCTCTGTCTCCTGTCTTTTTGTCCATGTCTCTGTCTCCTGTCTTTTTGTCCATGTCTCTGTCTCCTGTCTTTTTGTCCATGTCTCTGTCTCCTGTCTTTTTGTCCATGTCTCTGTCTCCTGTCTTTTTGTCCATGTCTCTGTCTCCTGTCTTTTTGTCCATGTCTCTGTCTCCTGTCTTTTTGTCCATGTCTCTGTCTCCTGTCTTTTTGTCCATGTCTCTGTCTCCTGTCTTTTTGTCCATGTCTCTGTCTCCTGTCTTTTTGTCCATGTCTCTGTCTCCTGTCTTTTTGTCCATGTCTCTGTCTCCTGTCTTTTTGTCCATGTCTCTGTCTCCTGTCTTTTTGTCCATGTCTCTGTCTCCTGTCTTTTTGTCCATGTCTCTGTCTCCTGTCTTTTTGTCCATGTCTCTGTCTCCTGTCTTTTTGTCCATGTCTCTGTCTCCTGTCTTTTTGTCCATGTCTCTGTCTCCTGTCTTTTTGTCCATGTCTCTGTCTCCTGTCTTTTTGTCCATGTCTCTGTCTCCTGTCTTTTTGTCCATGTCTCTGTCTCCTGTCTTTTTGTCCATGTCTCTGTCTCCTGTCTTTTTGTCCATGTCTCTGTCTCCTGTCTTTTTGTCCATGTCTCTGTCTCCTGTCTTTTTGTCCATGTCTCTGTCTCCTGTCTTTTTGTCCATGTCTCTGTCTCCTGTCTTTTTGTCCATGTCTCTGTCTCCTGTCTTTTTGTCCATGTCTCTGTCTCCTGTCTTTTTGTCCATGTCTCTGTCTCCTGTCTTTTTGTCCATGTCTCTGTCTCCTGTCTTTTTGTCCATGTCTCTGTCTCCTGTCTTTTTGTCCATGTCTCTGTCTCCTGTCTTTTTGTCCATGTCTCTGTCTCCTGTCTTTTTGTCCATGTCTCTGTCTCCTGTCTTTTTGTCCATGTCTCTGTCTCCTGTCTTTTTGTCCATGTCTCTGTCTCCTGTCTTTTTGTCCATGTCTCTGTCTCCTGTCTTTTTGTCCATGTCTCTGTCTCCAGACCATACAACATAGCTGGTCTCACCACTGTCTTGTAAACTTTGACCTTTGACCTTTGCTGACACCTTTTTGTCACAAATCACTCCTGAAACTTTTCTCCATCACTCCATCCTGCCTGGACTCTCTTCTTCACCTCTTTACCACATTCCACATTTTTAAATACTAGTACAATTAGTACTTATTAGTACAATAGTATGAAAGAAAAAGTAAATGTCATTGTGACACGTCTCAGTCAATTACATTAGAATCAAACTTTATTCATGTCTGCAAATAAACTTTATTAATATAAACCAGTAGCGTCACGCAGCATGCAGCAATTCACATTTTACTTTATTTAATATTTGCAACAAGTTAGTGACATGCCTGGGAACAGAAAGCGTGTCTCTGTGGGGTCTAGACTTAACACTGGGGCTTTTTCTGGACCCAAACTTTGACAACAGGTGTGTGGTGCTAAACCAAACTGCAGAAAGAAACAACTCTTCACAAAGTGTTCTCCTGAAGAAATCCAAAATTAAAACCACATCAGAGTCTTCAAGAGAGTGGATGATGCAACACACTGATGACGTTAAATTCAAAGTATTAGAAACAACTCAAGAGAAAAGTAAAATGTGGGCTCAACTGTTTGTCTGTTAACAAAACATGTAAAAAATCACTGGATGGACTTTAGTGAAACTCTCAGAAAGTTATACTTGTACTTGCATGTACAAAGTACTTTGTACATCTACACAACTAATTGAACTTATCCAACATAAGAATGGCTATAACTCAGATTTGGTGTGGTAGTAGCTGAGAGTGATCCTCATCACACCAGTGCTAACTGGTCAAATGAGATTTGGTAACTTCTGATGAAACTTTGTTCTCATCAAAGTTGATCTTTGTCAAAATCTCTGATGAAAGGCGGCGGGTGACATGCATTCCTTCTACAAAATGCTCGGGGTTTAATTTATTAGTGAGAGTTGCACCTATTCATCGTTTCTCTTTGCATTAGTGAAAATGCAATTATTACGTGAGAATAAATGAAAACCACAACTTTATTAGCACAACCTTTATGTTCACTGAGACGATGGAGG
>JBBPBX010036925.1:0-20490 GCA_038048925.1 Garcialebias charrua | reverse complement strand
CTTTGTCTTGTATCTCACTGCACGGCTCTGAAATAAAACACTCAAACAACTCATTCAGGAACAGTGTACTATGACTTTTGGTAGTTGTACATTGTACAACACAGACAAAAGTCCACAACAAAAACAAGGAAAAAATTATAATTAAAAAAAAAATGAAATAAATAAAAACAATGGTGATCAACGGGGTTTAAACTGTTTGGCATCTTTCACAGTTTTTACACAATTACAGTTTAAGTTTTAGGATTTTGGGACATTATTTTGTGAAATGTTCATCAACAGTGTGCAGTGGAGAGCATCCTGTGCTCCAGCATCAACGTGTGGCATGGAGGCTGCACAGCTGCAGAAAGAAAAGCTCTGCAGAGAGTGGTGAAGGCTGCACAGAAGATGTTGGAGTCGCTCCTAACTTTACGGGGAGTGACAGACACAGGTGTGTGGTTACCATGATGACCACTAAGAACTACTGTACTGTCAGCTTTATTGTTTCTTTTGATCTTGGTTCTCTTTGCTCTTCTTATATCAAAACGTTTCATTGTTTCATTTAGATTTGTACTAATCTGACGTTGGACTTTTGGGGGTAGCTGCATCGACACATTTTAAAGTATCCTCGGGACTAGCTGTCTACGTCATGAAAGGAGTCTATTGGACACATGTCTCCAGCAGCCACAAGGTCATTTTCATGATTTTTACAATAAAAATGTGTTTTTTTACAGAACATATTTTAAAGGATGCCTCCTGGACGCCTCCCTGGTGAGGTGTTCCGGGCATGTCCCACCGGGAGGAGACCCAGAGGAAGACCCAGGACGTGCTGGAGGGACTATGTTTCTCGGCTGGCCTGGGAACGCCTTGGGATTCCCCCAGAGGAGCTGCTCCAAGTGGCTGGGGAGAGGGAAGTTTGGGCCTCCCTACTTAGGCTGCTACCCCCGCGACCCGACCCCGGATAAGCAGAAGAAAATGGATGGATGGATATTTTAAAGACAATACACAGAGTCAACTCAAACTATTATTTCAAGAACATAATTTAAAAATTAGGCCTATTCAAGATGAAATGATCAGAATCAGAATTATTTTATTGTCACTGCATAAGAAGCACAACAAAATTTTATTTCAGTACAGCCGTCCAAAGAAACAAAAAGACAACCAACAACATAAGACATGGGTAGATGGGTGCCTGAGGCTGCAGCCATCATGGGAGGTGCTGCCCTTTTCATTAGATAAGGAAAAGGGAACCACGAGGGAAGACGAGGTAAAATAATTGACAATGAGATGATTTAAGTTCAGTTATTTAAGTTGATTTATTTCATTGCAAGCATCACACATGGAGACCAACATCAGAAACCTTTCATTAATAAATAAATAAAACAAAAGCAGGAAGTTTTAACATGATGCTACGCCTAAAAAAGCTAAGTCTGGTCCTCTGGGCATTCAAAAAAAGCAAAACAAAACAAAAAAACTGTAGAAACGAATGTGGATATCCTAACTGGGCCTTCCTGAAAGCAGAGAAGAAACCCAAACAGGACTCCAGCCAGCCATCAGGTGAAAAGAAGGAAACCCAGACCAGTGGTCATTCCGTATGTTGCGGGAGTTTCAGAGACATTGAGACGTTTATTTTCTAAACACAACGTCCCAGTGGCTTTTAAACCCCAAAATACATTACGGCAAAGACTGGTTCATCCCAAAGATCCAGTCCCCCGGCACAAACAGAGTAATATTGTGTATGCTGTTCAGTGTCAGGAGGGCTGTGATCAGTCTTACATCGGGGAAACTAAACAGCCACTGGCCAAAAGGATGGCCCAGCACAGAAGATCAACATCATCAGGTCAGGACTCTGTGGTCTACACTCATCTCCAGGTCAGAGGTCACTCTTTCAGGGATGAAGATGTTCACATCCTTGATAGAGAGGAACGATGGTTTGAGAGAGGAGTAAAGGAGGCAGGGCCGGCCCAAGCCTCTTTGAGGCCCTAAGCGAAATTTGGATGGGGGCCCTCTGTTTACTAATAATGTGAATTACTGCAATCAACGGTCAGATGGTTTTATCATTCTCCCACCTGATAAAACATATTGCAACTCTGACAGTCCTTTTTAATGTATATATGTAATTTATTGCAGGGGTGTCAAACATTTTAATTTTGGACCACATCAAGTTCATGAATGTCCTCAGAAGGCCAGACATGCATAATGTATTGATAAAACTGCCTATGAATAAACTGGTAAAATCAAACTTTCTAAAAATAAAAACTTTGCCCATCATGCCTTTTGGGGAAGGAAAAGGTATCCTTAATAGGCAGTGGTCCTCTCATCACCTGCTCAGTCCTGTTTACATCTGAGAGGAAAGATGGCCACTCAGCTGGGTCCATTGGCAGAGCTGATGATCCTTGGTGTGGCTCGGACTTTGATGTGGAAGCTTCTGAGAAAGAGACAAAAGAAAGATGAAGATTAATAATAACATAAAAGGGCAGAAAATGTTTGCGATGTACATAACTGTTAATCTGAAAATGATCTGGAGCACAAAGAGGAATTATAGAAGATGTTTTGCTGTTAACTTACCAGGTAGATCATCTGCAGTTGCAGACACAGATGAGACAGTGGGCACATGGGGTTGCTAGACTTAGCTCTGCAGAGGACGGAGATGGACCTAAGATGAAAACAAACAAAAAATTATGTTAGATGTCATATCACATTTACAATTATGTTGCTTACTTTTTTAAATAAAAAGTTCAACTATTCTTATACCAGTGTGTTTTTGCTTATAATAAAAAGGAATCTGCCAGTACACCAACTGAAATGTATTTTAAAAAATTGTAAATAATTTGGTTGTCTAAGTGTCTGATTTTAGAAATAATATTGGAATTATATCTCAAGATGGTTAAACAATTATATGAAAGAGGTTTTGCTTACCAGGTAGTTCAGCAGTAGTTGCAGACACAGATGAGACTGCGGTCATAGAGGATGCTAGACTTAGCTCTGCAGAGGATGGAGATGGACCTAAGATGAAAATAACAAAAAATGTAGTTATGTTAGATGTCACATCATACTTGTAATTATGTTGTTCACTTTTTTTATGAAAAAGTATAAAAATACTTTCATACTTTGCTTTTTTGCTTGTACAGTAGTAATAAAACAAATCAGCCAGTAAAACTGAAATTTTCTTCAGACATGTTTAAACAGTATTTGTTCCTCCAAAGTCTTCTATTTTCTGCTTACGTTGTAAATAAAAAAAATTATGAGTTAGTTGTCTAGGAGTTATAAAAAGGATGTTATGCAGTTAACTTACCAGGTAGATCAGAAGTGATTGTAGTGGGCACAGAGGATGAGGTGCTACACTTAGCTCTGAAGATGACGAAGATGGACATAAGATGAAATACATACATATGCACACACATTCCTTGCATACTTTCATTACAGACTCTGGAGTGTAATAATAAATAAAAATTAATTGTATGCTGTATGGTGAGTCTTTCTCTTACCTGATGCTCTGCCCACAGCTGAGCCTGGTAATGTGGACTCTCGCTGACAAAATATTTTAACAGTGCTCCTGCAGAATTTCACATAACATAAGTTTGTGTAAAAAATTGTTTATTTTAGTCACATAAATTATCATGCTCAACAGTCCACAACATATTTCAACTCAAGCATAGCTAGTAAGCCGTTATTAATATGACTGATGTAAAACATTTGTCTAGCAAATGTTATGTATTGTGAAGTTTTAATTATTGCTATCAAGCGTTAGCAAAAACGCTGTTTTGAGCCAACAAAAAAAAAGATATACAGTAGTGCCAATCAACTCACATAAAATTAAAACTCAGTTATTAACAAGTACAAACACGGTAGTGCTAGCCAGCTATTTAGCAGCTGCACAAATATTTTTTGATAAAAGAGATGTACTTTGTACAAACATACCTTTATCTTGCCGTTTTTTCTCTTCTTCATCATCTTTTTTCCTTTTCTTTTTTCAGCCCCTGAAGGATATATGCCCTTTTTTGCGACATTATCTAGCGTTAGTTACGTGTCAGGTGCTTAATTAGCTGCATGCGTACTTCACATTGCGGCAAGGAGCTCTGAGAAACCTGTGAAACGTGCTCTACTGGGGCCCCACTAAGGGGGGGTCCTCAAGACGACCGGTCATTTCTTTCTTTCCATAGAGTGATTTCTACATATTCAAATATACATATACACACAAATATATGATATATATGTTATATATATCATTATGAAAATAAAAATCTGAACTTTATGATGAAGTTGTGTGTAATAGAATCATATAATAAAAAATAATTAAAAAAAACACAAAAGTCAACTCCTCGTTGGGGGCCCCCTTGTGACACTGGGGCCCCAAGCGGCCGCTTACTTCACTTATGCCTTGGGCCGGCGCTGAAAGGAGGCCATCTTTGTGAAAAGAAACCGTCCATCATTAAACAGAGGTGGAGGCCTCCGGGTTCAACTGTCCCCCTCTTACAATGCTGTTATTGCTAGTATCACTCAGCCCTCTGTGAATAGCAAACAACCATCAGGGTGCTAACGATCCATCGTTAGGCTGATGGTCCTCCTTGATCATGTGAGCAGCTGGTTTCGGCTGTCATCAGCCAACTGGTTGATCCACTGTGAGAGGGTGCTATTTATAAGACTGAGCTGAATACAGCAGCTCAGACTGAGGAAGTCTTTCGGACGAAAGACGAAACGTTTCTACTTTTTGTTTTGTTTTTTGAATGTCCAGAGGACCAGACTTACGGTAGCTTTTTTAGATTTTTCTACCTGGATTATTGAGCATGCATCAGGGTATGATGCTACGCCATTGTTGGGGTCTGTTCTGGTCCCTGGAAGCATCTGTGACCTCCTTCCACATCTCACCTCGGCCCAGCTCCTCTGGCTGCTGTAGAGCTCAGACCTGGTAAATCTAATCAAGGCTGCAGAGCTTCCTGACAACCAGTACAGTCCCATACAGAGCTTCTATGATCCAGTGGTGTTTTATACAGATGTTCTTGAATGCCTCTTTATAACAGCTTTTCAAGATGTGACCAGTCTTGTTCTTCTCTCTGGCCTGTAGCTTTGATCCTGCTGTGATGCAGCCATGCTTGTAGTGGACTTATGGCTCTGATGTTGTGTTTTTCTGTCGCCTCCTGACCTCAGGCATCACCCCAGCCCGGCCTCCGGCTCACACACTGCAGCCGCCTCTGCGGGCACCGGTCAGGGTAAGCCGTCACTCCGCCGCATCAAGGGCCGCATCCACAGGAGCAAAAGCCTGGACAGCATTGATTTCCTCGACTCGAATGTGAGTAAACTGGCTGAAATATACAGAATGTGTCGATTAACAGGAGAAGAAGTGTTTTGTGAGAAGGACAGCTGAATGACTGCTGAAACTGGTTGATGACTGACTTTTTAATTGATTTGAAAGTTAAAAGTTGATTGAGTATAATCATAACTAAAAGCTAAAGTTAGCTAAACCTAACAAAAAAGCACAAATTAGCTAAACTAACTAAATGCTTAAATTAGATAAACAAAACAGTAGCTGAGATCTAAAATCTTTAAATCCTGGCTGAAAGGTATTTTGCCAATTTTTTTATTATTATTTTTTTTTTACAAAAAGCGTATATGATCAAACTTATAGCCAAAAGCTAAGTCTAGCATCACAGTAGCTAAAAGCTAAAATAAATATTTCATTTAATTTAATTTCATTTATTGATTCATTCATTTTATAATAACAGACACAAAATAAAACAATTTAACACACAGATAAGAAAATTAAAATATAAAATGAAAGGTGGCAGATGAAGAAAAAATCTTATTATATCTGCCCCTTATTTTCTAACAAACAATTCAAACAAACAATTTCATTTGATACAAAAAAAACGTATAACTCATTAACTCCATTAATCACAAGAATTACTATTTAAACTTGTGTCTTCGTTAAACATATTTCCTTAACAATTTACCCTTGATCTTTCTTTTAAATATGGGTATTGATTTAGCTTCTTTAATGTCAGTTTCCTCTTCGTTCCATAACCTAACTCCCTGAACTATTGGAGTCCTTCCTTTCAAACTACCTAGTCCTACACCTAGTTTAACAAACATATGAGTTCCCTTGAGATTATAACAACTCAGTCGTTTAACAAAATACATCTGAACATTCAAAGGCAATACATTATTATTATTAATATCACAGTAGTGTAAAGATAAAATTAGCAAAACAGAGGCCAAAAGCTAAAAAATAGGAATAGCTGAAAGCTAAAATAGGCAAAACAATTGTCTTAAAACAAAAATTAGCAAAACAATAGCTAAAAGGTACTGTAAACTTAGCTAAACTGTTGCTAAAAGGTAAAATAAGCAATAGAGTATGTAAAGCTGAAATAAGCAAAACAGTAGATAAAACTAAAAATAGGAAACTAGTAGATGAAGGACAAAGTAGGCAAAACAATTGTCTTAAATGAAAATGAGCAAAGCAATAGCTAAAAAGTGAAATGAGCAAAAGGTAAACTTATCCAAACTGTCTCTACACAAAAAACAGTAGCTCAAATGTAAACTTAGCTAAACTGTCTCTTAAATGTAAAATAAAAAAAACAATAGGTAAAACTGAAATAAGCAAAACAGTAGCTAAAAACTAAAATCATCCAAACAGTACCTAACTGCTACAATTTAGGTAAACAGTAGCTGAAAGCTAAATAAGCAAAACAATAGCTAAAAGCTGAAATAAGCAAAACAGCAGCTTAAAGCTAAAATGAGCAAAACTGTAGCTAAAAGTTTAAAATAAGAATAGCTGTACAGTAAAATGGGCAGAACAGATGTCTGTTTATGGCTGAAAACACAAACATACAGGAAAAAAACAACGGAGATTAAAGCTAAACCCTTGAGTATTTCATCATGGCTGCACAGAAATAAAAACTATGATATTAAAACTAACTGAGCTTTGTTTTTACATAAATATTTTTACAAATAAACCTGTAAATGTTGACAGTTTCTCCACAAAGAACCGGGGTGTTTTTGTAGAAGCCGAACGAGTGAATCTGGATGGTGCTGATAGTTTTAGGTTGTGTTGTTGCACAGTTTTAACAAACCTCAGAGTTTGTTACCTGCACTGATCACGACGACAAAATAGCTTCTTGATCAAATTGTTTGAGATTTGGGAGCCTAAAAGAAGAAAGTTGAAGGACGAGTTGGAAATTACTCTCTTTAACATTTGATGCATTTTTAAAAATCAAGCTTATCATGGATGAGGGTGATTCAGCTACTGCCACACAAAATTTAACTTCAGTCTGGTTTGGTCTTGATGAAGCCTTTTCATGACTCGACAAACAGCTTGTGTCAGTGCTGAGTCATGACGATCTGTGCAATCTGATTTTAGGTGAAAAACTTCAAAGTTCCTGATGAAATGTTGTGGCTGAAGTGATTCTGAATGTATTCAACCGATTACAGTTGGGATTTGAGATTCATGGCGGTGAATCTTAAAGTGTGCTGTGCGAGTTTGAGAAACCTTTAGCTGTTCCAAGAAGTTGAGCTCGTTCTTCTGACATTTGGAGCCTTGAAGTCAAAAAGAACCGGAAGAATTCGACTTTCTGCAAAAATGATGAGTGCTGATAATAAAGCTTAAGAAAGCAGATGACTTCTTAAAAGGAGCAACAACACTAGCTACAAGATATAAAATGCTAACTAAAAATCTAAAATAACAAAACACTAGTTAACAGCTAAATGCAGCAAAAGGCAAAGCTAAAAGTAGCAAATTGCTATCTAAAAAGTGAAAGTAGCAAAAGGAAAGTTAAAAGTAGCAATATCCTAGCAAAAGGCTAGTTACAAGTAACAAAAGGCTAACAAAAAGCTGAAAGGAGCAAATTACTAGCTAAACACTTAAAGTATAAGCTAAAAAGTATAAAAAAGTATAAGTTAAAAGTTTTTTTGTATAGGGCTCATAATAACACATTACCTTTAAATATCCAAAGACATTTTATAAAAAGACAAAGTTATTACAATCTCAAAGGGACAGAGATATTCATCAAACCACAATTCAGAACCAGCTTAAAGGGACGGTCTACCTCAATTCAGGGAGTTCGATTGTGGAATGTTCTGGAGAGTGATGTTAAAAATGCAAAATCAATGTATACATTTAAGAAAAAGGTCAAAAAGGACTTGCTCAAAAACTATATATGATGTAACTTAGTGTGTTTGTGTAAATAGAATTATTCATTTTGTGATGTAGTTTGTGTATTACAGTTAGAAAAATTAAGTAGAATTATTCATTTTCTGATGTAGTTTGTGTATTACAGTTAGAATGATGTAGTTTGTGTATTACAGTTAGAAAAATTAAGTAGAATTATTCATTTTGTGATGTAGTTTGTGTATTACAGTTAGATAAATTAAGTAGAATTATTCATTTTGTGATGTAGTTTGTGTATTACAGTTAGTAAAATTAAGTAGAACTATTCATTTTGTGATGTAGTTTGTATATTACAGTTAGAAAAATTAAGTAGAATTATTCATTTTGTGATGTAGTTTGAAGGTTATCATTGGTTGAACAAACTGTGAAATAAGGGGCAGATATAATAAGATTTCATCTTCTTTCTGCTCCCTTCATTTTATCCTACTTGTATTCTTGTATCTGATGAAACTGTCTTGTATTGTTCTTTTAAAATGAATGAATAAACATCAAATCAAATCAAATCAAAAAAGTTATGAAAGGCTAATTAAAGGTTAGAAGTAGCAAAAAGCTAACTAAAAGTTAAAAGTAGCAGAACATTAGCTAAAAGTACCAAAACTGTTGCTAAAAACTAAAAGGAGCATAAGAAGATCAAAATCGAGACAGTACATCAAAGCAGAACAATATTTTTGAAGGTATTAAAGAGATCTTTGTGTATTTCCAAAGGAAAAATATTTGTAAATAAAAGTTTCAGTATAATAGTTACACATAGGAGTTTTAACACCCATCTACAGAATGAGCTCAACATTTTGAAGAATAGTAAAAAAAAAAACAAATAGCACACAGTGTGCAGAAGTTTGATCGCAAAAAAATGTAAAGAAAACTAAAAAACAGGAGAACAGTTGTGTGAATGCTGAATCAGCGTTTTATCAGTTTTCAGACGTGTTCAGCTTGTTAATTCAGAGAGCAGGGATTAGGAGCTGTGATGTGCAGAAATCGAAGCAGACACAGTTGTGATCCTCACTTCAGCTCGTTGTTTGCAGACAGCCGTAGACGTCTGGAGGCCGCGGCCTCAGGGGAGTTATAGTGTGTTGACACTTCAGCTATGACCTGACTGAGAATCCAGCTCTATCTTTCCATCTCATCAAACACCACAAACCCCCTGGAGCTGGATGAATTATTGATACGAGAAACGTTCGGCATTAGTAAAGTGGGCTTTAGAGAACGTGAGCTGTTTTATTGCTCCTTTGGCGCATGCATTAAACTTTCATTGTTTCTTTTGCTGCTTTGCAGCTGCATAAAAGTGCTCACACTCACAAGTGCAAAAAGTTGCAGCATCGTGTCGTAAGCAGCTTGGATGCTGCGTAGAAATGTAAATGACTGGTTTGGAAGTCATTAAAAACTTATAAGTGTTTAAAAACAGTAAGGTCTTCAAAAAATGTACTTGCTTGTATAAACACTGTTCGAAACGTGAGCCGGAGCATTTTTATCACTGCGGATTATCTCCTATTTTCCTTCCCACAACTCTCAAGGTAAACTTTGAAGCTGAGGACAAGAGTTGGTGTAGATTCTGAAACTCAAAATCTCTCGTTCTCGCTTGGTCCAAGATTCCAGCAGTTCAGCAGCTGGTCGTGTTTGCTTGGTCCAAGATTCCAGCAGTTCAGCAGCTGGTCGTGTTTTTGGTTTCACGTGTTTCAAAAAGGAGCATTCTCAGTGAGAGGCAGCTTTGAACCAGCAGCAGGTCAATTTGGCACCTAAACTATTTCATCCTGAAGCCAAAGTGTTGGTGTGAACTGAGCAGAATGTGATCTTTTTTATGTGAAAATAGCTTGAAACAGATGTCATCTGACTGGCTGCTTGTGGCCTTTAAACTTTTTAAAAGTATACATTTTACTTTGCTGTAATAGTTCCTTTAGCTGAACACTAGCTGGCATTGAACGTCTCATGTTACTGATCAGCTGGTTGGAACAGGATTTCTTTCCCCCGGGGTTTCAAAATATATGGTACTACTTTACAATAAGGCTCCCCTTGCAGATGGCTAATAAATAGCTTATAGATATGTTATTAATTCTTCTATAAATCATTAATAACTGCTTATTATGCATTAATTAAGGGTGAAAGAAACAAACCTGACCAGTTTGTTGCCAAACTAGTGAGCCAGATCTTTTGACCTATTTCATCTAGAGTTCTTATATTAAACGTTTCAGACTACAGTAAGTTACTACCTTGTAAGCACAATAAGCATTTGTAAATCTATTTATTTAGCATATAAAATTGTACTTTATCACTGCATTATAAGTATCTACAACTAATATTATATTCTTAAAAAGTAGGTTTACAAATGCTTATTGTGTTTACAAGGTAGTAACCAGTGCTGGGCAGCGCTAATCCAAAAATTAGTTCCGCTATTTCTAAAACACTAATTTATTTATTTAGGTCCGCTATTTCAAAAGCACTAATGTCTTATGAAAATTAGGGGAAGCTAATTTCTAAACCGCTATTTAAATTCAACAATTGGTAGCCACTGCCAGCAAGTTATGCAATATTTGCACTACACTGCCATCTAGCGGTCCATATCCTAGATGTTATTACTGTTTTTCTCTTACATTTTGTTGTTGGATGTAACTGGGACCCCGTGTACATAATCTCATCTCATCACATGCACTACATGCGGTGCAAATGACAATAAAGACCCTCTGACTCTGATAACAATATTGTAATAATAATCATTTTCTTTGCGTATAACCAATAGACAAAATACACAGAACAAAACAGACCCTGATTACACCCAAGAGTTCTTTTTTTTTTTTCTATTTTAAATCAGTTCTTGAATCCCGGATGATTAAAGGTCCATCAATCAATAATCTGGTAGTTTGTAGTTCATGATCCATGGTAATATGTCCAGAAAAAAACAAATAGTTTGGTGCAATTTAAGTCCTACCGCACAGCTGCGGTGATCCGGTAGCTTGCCATCCTGGGTGGGAACAGGGGGTGAAAAAAACCCTGACCTAAACAAGGTCATAAACAAAACAAAAATTAGCATTACTATATACACAGGACTAAACTGTTATCAAAAATAGTTAAACATTCACATAGTTAAACATTCACAAAAACAAATAAAATAATTCCAGCAGGTATTTTTCAAGAATCATTCAAATGTCCTGTTAAGCACCTTGGTCAATGCAAGGCATTGCAGGAAGGTGCTATACAAATAAAGTTTATTATTATTATTATTATAACTTCAATTCAAAGACCACATCAACAGTACATATCAAATTAAAGTTACAGATCAAGTTTTAAAGTGCACTTCCAAGTTGTATCCAAGTTTAATTCATATAAGAGTCAATTAAGCTTAATTTACTTCAATATTGTTTCAAAAAACAAATAGTAATTTCTTTTTTCTTGCGCAACCCAAAATAAATTAAACCAATTCCAAATTTCTATAGGCAGTCAACAGATTTAATGAAAAGTAACTAAAATGATCCTAAAAGGATGAAATTACAAAAATCAAAGGATTTATTTAATACTTTACGTATATATATTCTATTCGGCCACGAAATTAACAAAAAGAGAATGATCTTTTAATCACTAAGACCACTTTTAAATCTCAAATACATGGGCGTGTCGCCACCGCATTTCTATTTCATAAAAGGAACCCAAATACATAAAACGAACGACTCACCGTCGAGTGGTGACACAAAACACCAAATACAATCCTCCGGCCGCGTTAATTTAGCTTGATACAGCGGGGTTCTCCCATGATTTATGAACACACCGAGCGCAACCAGCTAGCCACAGAATTAGCCCCCGAGTTCACCTCTGACCCGGAAGATGTCAAGATGGAATAGTCCATTTTTAGTAGGGGGATACAGAAATCGACCGGTTTTTGTATTGCGTTTTTAATGATCGTTTTCATCGTAACTATAATTATTTTTATGTTAAATGTACATTAACAAGCATGAGCAATGTTAGGGATGTAGGTGACTGGCCGGGGCGGGGCCGGGGCCCCTGCTGATTGGGAGCCCCAGGCAACGGCATCATTTGCCTACATGGTAGATCCGCGTCTGTTCTCCCCTCTGCTCCCCCTCCCTCCTCTCTGCTCCCTCACCAAGGGGGAAAAAGGTAAACAAGCAGCTACGAGAGCCAGCGTAAGAGCCCGTAAATAAGTTTTTTCGTTTTTACTGATAGATAATTAGTTATTAGCGGTACTGCATTTTAAATAAAAATAGCACAAATCCGCTTATGAATTATAAAAGTTAGACAATCCGCTGTAACGCTGACAAATAGTTTAGGTCCGCTATAAGCGGATTAGCGCATTAGCGCTCTCTAGCGGTTTGGTGCCCACCACTGGTAGTAACTAAGTCTGAAATGCTTAACAACTCCAGATGAAATATATAGGTGAACAGATCTGGATCACTATTTGACAACAAACTGGTCAGTTTTGTCTCTCTGTTGCCCTTAATTAATGCATAATAAGCAGTAATTAATGATTTGAAAAGTGTTTATAGAGGAATTAATAATGTATCTATAGACTATTTATTAGCTATCTATAAGGGGGCCTTATTGTAAAGTGGTACCAAATATTTTAATGATATAATATAATGTGCCGATAACAAATTCATAAAATAATTAGCAAACAGAGAATCATTGACAAATATGATTTAACCTTTGTTGTTGTTATCTACATGGATGACTGAGCTTAATCTTTTTTACACATGTAACACAATGCTTGTATCCTTCTTGTATTTATATTTGGCTCAGTCAGCCTTTATTTAGTTAATTTAAACTACATTTTGTTACCAAACTGTTCTTAACTAGTCCAAAAATACTGTAGTGTTCTGATAATTGTTTACAGTCATTACAATTTGGGATTGTACAATTTTCTATTGTAGAGGTAAAATGCACAGTTTTCAGAAATTTTTGAAAATGACACAACTCTAGCCTATATTTGTAAAGTTTGGTATAAACTAGGTCAAAATAAAGTTTTTCCTGTTTAGACTTATAATGCTGTGTCACAGGTGCTCATGTTTCAGTGAAGCTGTAAATCTGCCGACCTGCATGTTTCACATTGAGGATATTTACATTACATATCGGTATATGTTCAGTGTTTGTTCAAATCTGCAGATCGGCACATGATAAAACAAATATAGGCGGCTTTCACCTTCATGAAGGAGAATGTTTGCTTATACCCTAACATTACATTTATTAAAACATAAATTCAGGTGTCAGATGTTTGTGTTGTCATCATGTGCTTATTTAAGTACTTTTATTGGTAATGTTTTAGTGCTTTCACCAGCAGTAGTGAGGGTTGCAAGTTTCTGCTCATATTACTTTTTAAAAGCCATCAGGCCACTGCTTTGACTGATGGGACTGTCATCGTTGTAGCTTTGTGCTCTTTGCGTCTGGACTTGATGGTGGGGTTACCTAAAAACCTAATGGTTCTGTCACAGTTTTGTATTTTGCTGCAGTTTCATTATGTTGACATATTTTGACATTTGTAAAGATGTATAAGACATGGAACAATAACATGACACATGATTTATGGTAAAGAATGTGGATGTTACAGAGTACCCTGGTGTAAGCATGGCGTATGCTACATTGCGTAACCATCTTGTTATTTGGTTGTGGTGCTGTTTGTTCACATCTCTGCATAGTATCTGTGGTGTTCTCCAGCATCTTCATGTTTCTTTCATGAGCCTGTGTCCAAACTTTCAGTCTCCATCCTGCATCTACCAATGGCCTCACCTTCTAGATCTTCTTTTTTGTGCTAGTCTCTACTCTGGCTTATCTCAGTGCGTAGCACTTTACAGTAAGATACACACATTTTGATTAACTACTAGGGAATGCCTCAGGAACAAATCAGGAGCTAATGAGTAGTTAACTAGTACTTACTGGGGAACACACAGCCAAGCCTTATTAGGGGACTACTTGTTTGTTACCACAGAAACAGAGGAGAAATTCTCCATGTGGGTTCTGAATAAACCCTGTACCAGTGAGGTCACAGCTCGTAATTGTCAAAAACATGTTTCTTAGTGATTACTGATGTTATTGGATTCTTACCATTCATTATCCGTTCCATCATCTTGTACTGGTGCCATGTTAACTATGTCTGACTATCCCTTACTAATCATTGCCTGCTATTACAATAAACCTTGGCTGTGTGTTCCCCAGTAAGTACTGGTTCCGTACAATATCAATTATGGGTACCTTATTGTAAAGTGTTACCTCTCAGGGTAATATTTTGTTCTTTTGTTCTCCTCAACTTTAAACAAAGTCCAAACCTGCAACAGCAGCAGTGCAACAGTTAGTTTCAGCTCCAGTTTGTGGAATGAGAAAAATAACATGTTGGTCTCGGACACAGTAAACTGTCTTATTGTTGATACTCCTACTATGCCACATAAACTCTAAACACACAAGAAATACGCAATAGCAACCACATGACGTAAACACCATGTTTATGGGGTACAAATATGGAGAACACTAAGAAACCAGGCACTGATGTGCAGCCATATCAACATAAAGAAGAAAGATGAGTCATGATAAATCCTATGCATGTATGTATGTATGTATGTATGTATGTATGTATGTATGTATGTATGTATGTATGTATGTATGTATGTATGTATGTATGTATGTATGTATGTATGTATGTATGTATGTATGTATGTATGTATGTATGTATGTATGTATGTATGTATGTATGTATGTATGTATGTATGTATGTATGTATGTATGTATGTATGTATGTATGTATGTATGTATGTATGTATGTATGTATGTATGTATGTATGTATGTATGTATGTATGTATGTATGTATGTATGTATGTATGTATGTATGTATGTATGTATGTATGTATGTATGTATGTATGTATGTATGTATGTATGTATGTATGTATGTATGTATGTATGTATGTATGTATGTATGTATGTATGTATGTATGTATGTATGTATGTATGGATGTATGGAACATGTATGTATGCATGTATGTATGGATGGATATGTATGGATGGATGGATCATGGATGTATGGATGTATTTATGTGTATGGATGTATGGATGTCAAGAGAGTCAGACATTCTTTATTGTCATTCGTACCACATGTGGTACATGTGATGAAACGGGATTATTTACTACACAGGGTCCCATTTACATCCAATAATAAAATGTAAAAGAAAAACATTAGTAACATCTAAGATATGAACTAAGAAAAACATAAACTAAAAATACACTAGGCACTAATAGCATAAAGTCAAAGTCAAAGTCAACTTTATTGTCAGAACTGCAATATGTACAGGACATACACAGGACCGAAATTGCGTTTCTCTCAGTCCCTCGGTGCAACAGTAACCATCTAAACACTAAACACTAAAACATTTAATACACATAAGCATAAAATAGTAAAAAAGTGTAACACTGTCCTGAGTTTTTTCATAATAGTATAAAAGTATGAAAATTTACACCAACACTGAAACACCAAACACCCCTAAAACACCAAACACCCAATGAACATAAGCATAAAATGAAATAATAAAAGTGTAATACTGTCCTGAGTTTTTGCATAGTAGTATGAAAAGTATAAAAACGTAAATCTATAAAATAAACTGAAGTTTCTAGCGTTGACATTTGCAAAGAGTGGCACAGCAGCATATAAGTTAATGTACACAGTATATGTATGAGGTAGTTGATGTTGGTATAGAGGCAAAGTGGCATATGCAGTAAGGCACATAAGGCACATTTGGCATCCTTAGATAAGGCTAGTCAGAGAATGCTGTATATGTATCTGCAGTAGTGTAGATAAAAGTAGTGTAAATGTAAACAGTAGTAATAAATGTAAAGCAGTAGTAATAAATGTAAACAGTATTAATAAATGTAAACAGTGAATGTAAACAGTAGTATGACTATAGGCAGTAATGTAATACAAACATTAGTGCAAATATGAGAAGTAGTGCAAACTGAATGAACACATGACCGAGAGTTTAGTGAATAACCCGTTTGATGACACAGAGTCCAGTGTTAAAAACTTTGTGTTGAGTGGTAATGTGTGAGAAAGTTTTTTGTGTTAAGGCAGTTCAAATGGGAGGGGAGGCAGAGCAGGCAGAGTGTTTAGCATTCTGACTGCCTGATGAACAGAGCTGTCTCTCAGTCTGCTGGTACGAGCCTGGAGACTCCTCAGTCTCCTCCCTGATGGCAGCAGTCTAAAGCGGCTGTGTAGTGGGTGTGTGGGATCACCTGCCATGCGGTGGGCTTTCCGAGTGAGGCGTTTATAAAACCATTATTTCGAACAGTATATATGGATGTATGGATGTACAAATGTATTTATGGATGTATGGATGTGTATGTATGTGTATGTATGTGTATGGATGTGTATGGATGTGTATGTATGTGTATGTATGTATGTATGTATGTATGTATGTATGTATGTATGTATGTTATGTATGTATGTATGTATGTATGTATGTATGTATGTATGTATGTATGTATGTATGTATGTATGTATGTATGTATGTGTATGTATGTATGTATGTATGTATGTATGTATGTATGTATGTATGTATGTATGTATGTATGTATGTATGTATGTATGTATGTATGTATGTATGTATGTATGTATGTATGTATGTATGTATGTATGTATGTATGTATGTATGTATGTATGTATGTATGTATGTATGTATGTATGTATGTATGTATGTATGTATGTATGTATGTATGTATGTATGTATGTATGTATGTATGTATGTATGTATGTATGTATGTATGTATGTATGTATGTATGTATGTATGTATGTATGTATGTATGTATGTATGTATGTATGTATGTATGTATGTATGTATGTATGTATGTATGTATGTATGTATGTATGTATGTATGTATGTATGTATGTATGTATGTATGTATGTATGTATGTATGTATGTATGTATGTATGTATGTATGATGTATGTATGTATGTATGTATGTATGTATGTATGTATGTATGTATGTATGTATGTATGTATGTATGTATGTATGTATGTATGTATGTATGTATGTATGTATGTATGTATGTATGTATGTATGTATGTATGTATGGATGTGTGTATGTATGGATGGATGGATCATGAATGTGTGGATGCATGTACAGTATGTGTATGGATGGATGTGTGTATGGATGGATGTGTGTATGCACGCCCGGATTTTCGCACGGGCTTACAGGGGCTTCAGCCCTGGGCCCCGGAATTTTGGGGCCCCCCAGGCACCCCATAAGTTTTTTTTTGTGAACGGATATTGTCAGAATTTAACCAATGACTAAGATGATTTTGTCAGCGCCGTTGAAAAATGTTCTAATTTGTTCTGTCAAACGTCCATCTTAAATGATTGCTTATTATTGGTCCAGTTTTAACTCATCATACGCATGGGGGTGGGGTCATTTAACGCTGGTCAATATATTTTTTTACAATGGTGGACAACAGGAAATAAATACGACAGCGGGTGAGTGTGGCTGCTCTACTCTGCATCCACCGGAGCTGGAAATGGCAGACAGTGGACACGTTAGTTGGACTTCAGTCAGAGGAGCAGGCAGCCTGCAGGAGAAGCCGCTCCGCCGCGCGCGCTGTACGGGGCTGTTTCCATCCTCTGCTCAGTCACACTGTCAGCTTCTCCACACCATGCGAGGCGAGTCCCACGTGCGTAACATTCCCAAATTATCACAGTTACAAGCTCGTTTTGTTTTGCATTCCGCATTTTCAGCGATGCTAATAGTCAGTCAAGCTTTGAAACTGGTTTCTGTGACTGGAAGCACGCAACTGTCTGAACGCATGAAAGAGCACGAAAACCGCGAACATCATAGAAAAGCAATGCTGACATATGTTTCATGCATCAGCCAGCGGGAGGATACTAGACACAGAACTGCAGAAACAATTTGAATCTGAGTGTGCATATTGGACTGATGTGTTGAGAAGAGTTGTGTCTGTTGTCAAGTTTTTAGCAGAGAGAGGACTGGCTCTTAGAGGAAACAGTGACATATTTGGCCGAACTGATAATGGGAATTATCTGGGAATACTGCAGTTAATCAGTGAGTTTGATCCTTTTCTGAAGTCTCACATAGAAAAATATGGAAATGCAGGTGTGCTGCATATGATAACCTCAACACCATTTTTGGCTTCCTGAACAATTTTTCTGGTGTTACTGTTCAAGAGCTACAAAGCATCTCATCTCCAAAGTAAATATTCAGCGGACTTGGAGATGGACTTTGTGGAGGAAATTGTCCAGTTTAAAGATTTTATTTGTGATAAAGGCATCACATCTGCTCCATTGCTTTTACAATTCATTAGGTAAAAGAAACTGCAGGACATCTTCCCAAATGTGGATATTGCATTCAGGCTTTACCTGACATTTCCTGTCACAAATGCAAGTGGTGAGCGATCATTCTCCAAGCTCAAAATAGTTAAAAATAGACTCAGATCCACAATGGGACAGAAAGACTGAACCATTTGACTCTCATGTCTATTGAGAGTGATCTAGTGAGAAAGCTGGACTTCAGTGATCTTGTCAAGGAATGTGCAGCAAAAAAAATCCAGAAAAGTGGGCATCTTTTCAAATGTCATGTCAAAGTAAGGCTTAAATGTCTGATAACCCTTTCACTCATCACTGAAAGGGCTTGGTGTTACTGTTCAGGGTTGAGTATTGTTTTCTTATTTGGGTTACATGGTTTGCGTTTGAGTAAATGTAGGTTGATGTTTGTGGTTCTAGTTCCTTCAAATAAGATGAATGCATGTGTTTAAATGGAAATCTGTATTTTGTTCTTCATATTTTAAAGATGTTATCTGTAAAATAAACTTGGTCTGGAAGATGAAAATTGTTCATCTGCACTGCACCCACCTCTGCTTTTATTGAGAACAGGGGGCTGTAAAAAAAAATCCTTCAGAGGGCAGCACTTTGGACATACCTGGGTCACTTTCTTGCACTCAATCTGTTTTATAGTTTGTGTTGAAGTCCAGGCAACAATAGCTATTCAGTGATTTTATTTTGTGATGCAAGCATCATATTCTAGTTTCAAACCCTAACATGTGGTTTTGTCTTTCTAGAAACCAGTTCAGGGTTGTTTGTAGTTTGTGACAACTGGCATATTAAAGTTGTAAGATGTGAAAACTTACTATTCAGTCATTTTCTGCTCATCATCTGAACCAAAACAATTATTATTATTTTTTATTTTTTTTAAATACCATATTTTCCGGTCTATAAGTCACACTTTTAAAAAAAAAAATTCATGTCCTGCGACTTATGGGGCGGAACAACTTTTCGGGCGGAAAATACGGTATATATGGGCCCCCATATTGACTAAAGCCCAGGGGCCCCCATCCTTCTAAATCCGGCCCTGCTGTATGGATGTATGGATGGATGGATGTGTATGGATGTATGGATCATGGATGTATGGATGTATGGATGGATGGATGTGTATGGATGTATGGATCATGGCTGTATGGATGTATGGATGTATGGATCATGAATGTGTGTATGGATGTACATATGGATTGTATTGGATCCAGATAATATCTTATTTAGCTCCAATCCGGACCACAGGTTGCCATTTGTAAACTCCTGTGCTGGACTACCATAAAAAGGCAAAGTTGTGACATTATTTTCTTACAGCGATATCTCAGTAAACCAAAGCACCACCAGGCAAATACACAACTGTAAGATGAGGATATACAAACTATAGAACTTGTTTTGATCATTATCTCAGCCTTAACGTCTGAAGCAATATTTGTTCAGAACAATAAACGTCAGCTTGTGTTTAGACCAAATTAAAAAGATGCAGATTGAGGAACAAAACATTTGGATTATCTTGTTGTATCATCTGTGTGTTAGCGAATACCTGAGTCCGATTTCTTGTTGGACAAGCTCTTTCATTTGAGTAAAATGCTGCTCAAGATGGATAAAAACAGCAGAAACATTTAGGTGGAAGTGGTGGGCGAAGTGACCAACAGTCTTTCATCTCCAAAGCCATGTCAGCAGCATGACTCAAAACAATGGGAACGCTCCGGCACTTATCAAGAAAAAACTAAAAAAAGACCCACATTTGAAAAACAATTACAAAAATCAACATTCAGCTTCTGTTTATTAAATGTGGTGGTGACATGGAGGAGGCTTTCAGGCTGTGATTGACAGATTAGTGGTGGAACTGAACACAGCCACCCTAAGCTTCATCAGACAGGAGGGTTGGGGGGTAATGTGGTGGGTTTTTTTTAACACTCAGATCCTTTTCTGCTCTGTGGGTCACTGAGTGAGTGACTTAAACAATTGTCTTTACGGCCCGTCACTCAGAGGAAACTTCAAACTGCTCAAGAGGCCGCTACCTCACAGGGGAACAAGAGCTCAGATAAGGACT
>JBBPBX010036924.1:0-20419 GCA_038048925.1 Garcialebias charrua | reverse complement strand
TATATATATATATATATACTGTACATACATACATACATATACCGAATATGGTCATGTAATGCAATGCTGCAAGCTCGTCCTATATTGCACTTATGTCAGTATTCCCTGTTGGGTTCATGCAGTTTCAGCTCAGCCCGACTCACTGTGTGCTTCCACAGCTGTGTCCAAAGAGATTAATCTCAACATAAAGCTGTGACGATTACGGCACATAAATATTTATTTAGATTTGAACCATGAACCAAAAAAAAAAAAAAAACGAAATCTGATCTGAATGTTTGAATTGGCTGAGCTGATGCTAACTGTGCTGAACAGACAGCGAACTGTAGCTCCTTTTAGTCACCACTTTCTCTCTGTCTCTCCCACCCTTTCCCCCCACTCTGTTTCTTTCTTTCTTTGTTTCTACACCTTCTCTCTTTCTTTTGTCCTCTGGTTGTGTGTCGTGTTTGTCTCTCTACCATGCGCTCTCTAGACTTTGAACATTGCCCAGGTATGTCGTTGTTCCTCCTCTGGTTACACGACCTGCCAACTAACCAGCTCACCGGACGATTAGATTTTTTTATTAATGTATTTTTTTCTTTAGGCATGCTGGTTTACTAGAAATGGGAAACTGGCAGGGGAAAAAAAAAAAAGGAAAACAGAGCAAAGGAGATTTGCAACAGAGCTTGAAATGGACGCAGAAGGGTTTCGTAAAGATAAGTTTAGCAGACAAATGTGTTTGAATACACAGGTAATCATGTTTATGACAGAAACCAGCAGATGGATCAATAAACTGGCAGACTGTAAGCATGAAATAATATGATATGCAAGATAATATACAGTAGTCTTTTCACAGTTTAGTCATCATGGTGTATGCTTTAAATGCAACAGAGACCAATAACAATAACATTTCCTGTTTCAAGCCACAGAATGTTCACAATCTTTTGATTTGACAGTGAAATTTTATTTGTGAACATTATTCCTCGTAATCAGGACACAGTAAGTTTGCTCTGTTGATGTTTTTAGCATTTGAGTTGCTCATTAGTGCTAGAATCTGTTTGATGTTAGTATTTAATGTACCTCATTTGGACTATATCTATATTTGCATTTTTTGTGGCTTAACACTGTTGTTTTTGATCAAGATTTTAACAACTCATGATTAAATACTAATTCCAGCCACAACTTGATGCTTATCATCATACTGTTTAAAAATGATAGTTTTTATTGTCAGGAAAAAGCCCAATTTTAGTTAACATGAAGTATTTCTGACTTGAAACCCCACTGTTAACATTTCAGGTGCTGCTGCGCTGCATGTGTGAATGTAGTCTGGTGCTTGCCTGTTAGTAAGGTCCTCATGTCAAACCTGCACCTCTGCTGTTTGTTGTGTTTATTTGAGGCAAACTAATTTCACAAAACAGTAATATATTTTCAGGACAACGGGATTGTTTTTATGTGTGTCGTATTTAAAAACCTACAACATGTCAAATTAAGGGACATTTAGCAGTTCTGGTGCATTACTTTTAGACGGCTGATTGAATACATGTACTCAGTCAGAGAGGAAGCTGAGCATGTCCAAGAAAATTTTAAACTTGCCACAACAGTCTGGCAGCAGTAGAAAGAAGATAGTGTGCTAATAAATATCATAAAGTCCCCACACTGATTTATTGTATAATAGGATTTTTTTTTTTTGACAAAGTATTTGACATTTGTAATACTAAACTTAATGAAATGCTGATTGTGTTTTTGATCATTGAGCCGGAAAAGGGTAGAGTGCCCTCTCCGTGTCAGGGAGGAGGTCCTGCCCCACGTGGAGGAGTTTAAGTATCTCGGGGTCTTGTTCACAAATGAGGGAAAAATGGAGCGAGAGACTGATAGGCGGATACGTAGGTGTGGCGTCTGCAGTGAAGCGGGCGCTGTGCCAGTCTGTTGTGGTGAAGAGAAAGCTGAGTCAAAAAGGGGAAGCTCTCATTTTACCGGTCAATCAACGTTCCCACCCTCATCTATGGTCATGAGCTTTGGGTTGTGACCAAAAGAACGAGATCTCGGACACAAGCGGCCGAAATGAGTTTTCTCCACAGGGTGTCTGGGCTCTCCCTTAGAGATAGGGGGAGAAGCTCAGTCATTTGGGAGGGACTTAGAGTAGAGCCGCTGCTGCTCCACGTCGAGAGGAGCCAGTTGAGGTGGCTCGGCCATCTGGTTAGGATGCCTCCTGGACGCCTCCATGGTGAGGTGTTCCGACCATGTCCCACTGAAAGAAGACCCAGAGGAAGACCCAAGACCTGCTGGAAGAACTGTTTCTCGGCTGGCCCGGACGAGCTGGCCCGTGTGGCTGGGGAGAGGGAAGTCTGGGCCTCCCTTCTTAGGCTGTGACCCGATCCCGGATAAGCGGATAAAGATGGATGGATGGATGATTGTATTTCGATTTGTTAGATCTTCTTCTCCTTATTCCTAGCCCCCATACTGCCTTGCGTAAATGATGGGTGCAACTTCCAACGTGGACCAGAATGGGCATTTATGTGAGAACAGTACGAGCTAATGAAATTTCTCCAAGCATCCATACATCCATCCTTCCATTCATTCATTATCTTCCAACTGATCCAATGTCAGGTCGCGGGGGCAGCAGCTTGAGCAGAGAGGCCCAGACATCTCTTTCCACAGCCACCCCTTCAAGCTCTTCTGGGAGGACCCCAAGGTGCTCAGGCCAACCGAGAAACGTTTCTCCAGCCTATCCTGGGTCTTCTCTGGCGGTCTTCTCCCAGTTGGACATGCCTGAAGCACCTCCGTAGAGAGGCGCCCAGGAAGCATCCTTACCAGATGCCTGAACCACCTCAACTAGCTCCTCTCAATGTGGAGGAGCAGCGGTTTTACTCTGAGTATCACCCGGATGACTGAACATCAAAGTCAAAGTCAAAGTCAACTTTATTGTCAGATCTGCAATATGTACAGTGCAGGACATACACAGGACCGAAATTGCGTTTCTCTCAGTCCCTCGGTGCAACAGTAAACATCTAAACATTGAAACACTGAAACATATAATAATAGACATAAGCATAAAAATAGTAAAACTAACACTGTCCTGAGTTTTTTTTTTTGCATAGTGGTATAAAAAAAGAGTATAAAAAGTATAACTAAAATAAACTAAAGGTTTCTAGCATTGACATTTGCAAAGTGGCAAAGCAGCGTATGAGTCAATGTACACAGTATATGTATGAGGTAGAGTTACCCTCGAGGTACGACACCTGCGACCTACGGCAACTCAGACTTACGATTTTATCATATTTAATAAAAATATGATTAAAAAAAAAAAAAAAATTTTTTTTTTTTTTTTTTTTTTGTGTTTAAAAGTTATTAATTTCATGTGTATAGCACTTTGTTGCAGCTGTGGTTGTTTTAAATGGCTTTATAAATAAAGTATAATTATTAATTTTACGTTTTGATAAGAAATTAATCGTATTTACGCAACTTCCGGTTTCCGCTCGCCACTTCCGGTTGCCATTTTACAACTGTACTGCGGTCAATGGAGCTCCGGAGGCTACTGTCAGCTGGCTCCGTGTGCCCGATCAGGGTTGCCTCATACGGATAAATGAGCTGGAAACACTCGGTCAACTCTGTGGACGTCTCAGGTCCGGAGGAGCAGCCGCGGATCGCCCCGCGATCGGCGGCCACAACGCCGCCCGACATGCTAACGACAGCAGCTAACAAAGCAGCTAACACAGGCGAAGACACCGAGCCGACATGCCGCGGAGGATCCATCTGCGGCCGGGAGCTCGCCGCAAATGTCCGCCTGGCAGTCGGGGCCACCGGCTCAAAGTAAGACATTATATTTTTTATTTATTGTGCAGTTCTGTGCGTGTTTATGGCCTTAGTATGTCTGCTTGTTCAGTCTCATGCCATTAAATATGTGTGCGGCGCTCCGTTAGCGGTATAACCGCGACCTATGTCAGAAACGCGGACCTACGATAGGCATGTGTTTTTGGTCCGCGAGGTACGACAAAATCGACCTAAGTCACACACGTAGGTCCCTATCCCTGACGTAACTCGAGGGGTTCCTGTAGTTGATGTTGTTGTAGAGGCAAAAAGTGGCATATGCAGTAAGGCACATTGGGCATCCCTAAATAAGACCGTTCAGAGCACACTGTATATGTACCAGCAGTGGTGTAGATATTAGAGTAGTGTAAATAAATGTAAACAGTAGTAATTACATGTAAGCAGTAGTAATAAAAGTAAACAGTATTAATAAATGTAAACAGAGAATGTAAACAGTATTATGATTATAGGCAGTGATGTAATACAGACATTAGTGCAAGTATGAGAAGTAGTGCAAACTGTATGAGCACATGACCGAGAGTTTAGTGAAAACCCGTTTGGTGACACAGAGTCTAGTGTTAAAAACTTTGTGTTGAGTGATAATATGTGAGAAAGTTTTAGTGTTAAGGCAGTTCAAATGGGAGGGGAGGCAGAGCAGGCAGAGTGTTTAGCATTCTGACTGCCTGATGAACAGAGCTGTCTCTCAGTCTGCTGGTTCGAGCCTGGAGACTCCTCAGTCTCCTTCCTGATGGCAGCAGTCTGAAGCAGCTGTGTAGTGGGTGTGTGGGATCACCTGCCATGCGGCAGGATGTGCCATCTCACCCTATGTCTAAAGGAGAGTCCAGCTACCGTGTGGAGGAAACTCATTTCAATCGCCTGTATCTGCGATCTCATTCTTTTGGTCACTACCCAAAGTTTGTGGTCATAGGTGAGGATAGGGACGTAGACCGACCGATAAATGGAGAACTTGGCCTTACAGCTCAGCTCCCTCTTCACCACAACGAACCGGCACAGAGTCTGCAATACTGCAGATGCTGCACCAATCCATCTGTCAATCTCATGCTCTATTCTCCCTCACTCATGAACAAAACCCCAAGATACTTGAACTTCTCCTCCTTGGGGCAGAACCTCACCCTCGAGCTGAAGAGAGCAATCCACGCTTTTCCGACTGAGGACCATGGCCTCAGATTTTGAGGTGCTGATTCTCATCCCAGCCATTTCGCACTCCGCTGCGGACGACTCCAGTGAGAGCTGGAGATTACAGCACAATGATGCCAACAGGACCACATTATCTGCAAAGAGCAGAAATGGATTCCTGGACCTGAGGCCACCAAACTGGAAACCCTCCACCCCCTGGCTGCACTAAGAAATTTGGTCCATAACAGTTATGAACAGAATTGGTGACAACGGGCAGCCCTGGGATAGTCCAACTCCTACCCTGAAGAGGTCTGACTTCTACCAGCAATGCAAACTAAACTCCACCACCCCAGTCATCCAATCCAGTGGCACTGCCCCCTATGTCCACACAATGTTGCAAAGGCGTGTCAACCGAGACTGCCCCACAACATCCAGAGCCTTAAAGAAATCAGGGTGAATCTCATCCACCCCATTTCTCTGAGCATTGTGGATTTAATTTAAGCATGTAGGAATACCACTTGTCCAAGCTCAAACAGGACACTAACTACTTAATACGAGGGATGGGAGGACGACCTGAAGAAGTGGCTGCAGATTACAAATACTGTACTAGCATATTTACTTAGCTGCATTGACTCGGTTGCTTCCAATGGTGAAGCGATGAACAACCTGAAGAGCGCTGAGGTGTCTTAGTATCTACACAGTAATAAGGTTTGTCGTGCTTTTTTAAAAGATGTGGGACACAATCTTATTTACCTTAAAGCAGACATAGAGCGCAGCCAAAGCCTTTAAGTCCTCCATCACTGAGCTTGGGTTAAAGGTTCAGTATGCAGTTTCTGTAGAACTGCAGCAGTTAGAAATATTTTCAACAGGCAAAGCATTCTGATCCCTCCCCCTCAGAGCCATATGTGGCTCTGCCCCCTTGTGGTCTGTTGAATTTCAAATTCAAGCTCTGTTTTTATTGGCTGATTCAAATTCAAGCTCTGTTTTTATTGGCTGTTAAAACTCTGTTTTTATTGGCTGGTTACAAACTCTGTTTTTATTGGCTGGAAAATGGCGGGTCACCTTTTCTTTTTAGAAATGCTTATTTACCACCTGGAGAAGCAAGGGGACAATATTTTTTTTAATTTTTTTTCAGAGATTACCTGGCTAACATCAGTCTGTCAGGAGGTAGTGACAGAGTGAAGAAATATGTTCATAAAAAAAGCTACATACTGCAGCTTTAATTGCAAAGAAAATTGTAATACCGGAGACGAACAAATACTATAACGCTGTTCTCTTCATACACTTCAAATCACACCTGATATTCTTGTCACACTGTACTTCTGAGGATCCTGTGTTTCTTCTCCGGTGGTTTATTGTAGTCCAGCCATGAAGTAGGAGTTGGGTTTTCCTCTGTCAGCTATTTGTCAACAAAGTGAAAAGAACACACATACAGCATTTTGGGGGATCTCTTCAAGTTTCTATTTTTCAGCCACATTCTCCTTAAAGCTGCACTATGTAACTTTGTAGTGCAGTCTGTAACTTTTCTAACAATATATTTTTAACATATTTCTTCACTCTGTCACTATCTACTGACAGACTGGTGTTAGACAAAGTAATCTCTGAAAAAAACTATAGTCCCCTTGCTTCTCTATCAGCATTTATAAAAACACTAAAAACACAGAGTGACCCGCCGTTAACCAGCCAATAAAAACAGAGTTTGTAACCAGCCAATAAAAACAGAGCTTGAATTTGAATCAGCCAATAAAAACAGAGCTTGAATTTGAATTTCAGCAGAGCAAGGGGGGCAGAGCCATATATGGCTCTGAGGGGGAGGGATCAGAATGCTTTGCCTGTTGAAAATATTTCTAAGTTCTGTGCTCTACAGAAAGTTACACATAGCACCTTTTTTCACAGGAACACTTTTTTTGTTTATTTGTTTTGTGTCTGTGTTCAAAACACTGTTGTTGTGGCCACTGATTTAGTTTGGTCTGGTTGTTTGTGCAGTCTCAAACACAACTGGTACCTGAACTCAGCAAGGCTATTTTAATAAACTTTATAGTTGTTAATTTAATGTAAACAAAACAATAACAGTGCATTATCTGCTAAACTGAATGCAAGTTACCGTATTTTCGGCCTATAAGCCATGTTTTTTTTTTTTTTTTTTGTGCATAATTTGCATGCCCTGCGACTTATAGGCTGAAGTGACGTAGTTATGGATTTTTCCCCATATTTATAAACCAATTTTTGGCTGAGATATGACAGTTTTCATTCATTCTGACTGAATTTTTTTTTTAACAGTACCATTTTCAGCCACTAGACAGCATTCGAGGAGTAGTAGTAGTAAGGCATGCTGTTGTGTAATGTAATAGGTAAATGTGGCTACTATAAAGACAAATTCAAAAAAGTTCAATACACAAACAATTGGACTTTATTTATTATACTTTACTTTATACTTTATTGTTTTTGTCTTGAACGTTTTTGAATTTACCGTACCATGTCCTGGATGACTGAGAATCTTCACCAGCTATTAATGACACAATTGACTTGCCATATTCCCCCACCTTCGTTCATCTCGCTGCTTGAAGCAAGTCAAACCATCTGCACCGCCCTGGCGAAATGCAGTTAATTTGACCATTAAAGTGCATTTAGTAAAAGGTCAACTGAGACACACCTTTGCTATAATTTTGAGCAAACAAATCATTGTTTTAGGTGCTTTTGTTAAATTTCGAAGAAACGAGCAGCGTTCCTCCTTATTTTTTTCCTCCCTTGGAGCACAGAGGCAGCAAATACAGCTAATTTGACTGTGAAAGTCCTTTTATTAAGCAGACGTAGGGCTGGGTACCGTTCTAAAAAAAAAATTGGTGTCAATGTCGGTACTTTCACTTCAGTGTCTGTTCCGGGACGGTTCTTTTTCTGTACCAATTTTGTAATTAATATTAATTCTAACAAGAATAGCGCTGACTACGGCTGCTCGCTGCACCACCTGGTGGTGGTTGGGTTAAAGGCAGAAGACCAATTTCGTCTGTGAAGTATGGGAAACATACACAGATGACAAAATGTGACAAATTATTATTATTAATTATTATTATGTTATACATTACAGTACAAATCGTGAGTTTTATTTTTTAATTTAGCTATTTTTCTATTCCAAGCAGTTTTCTTATATAAAAATAAAATATTTTCCAGGTCAAAAGAACAGTTGCAAACCAGTGACACATCAGTGTCTAATTCTCACTGCTACATACTGTGAGAGCCTTTTCACTTAACAGTTTTTCTTTAGAAAAATCAACGTCTGCTTTCTCTGGACACAAACAAGCTTGCTCCTGGCTGATGGTGTCTCCAGCAGTAGAAAATGTTCACTCGGAGGCTGTAGTTGATGCTTGATGCATCCATAAAATAAAGCTTATCTTAAAGTTAGCATTACATGGATCCTAGTTTAACTCACCGCAATGCACGTATTAAGCTGCAGTAATGTTAACCATAAACTTATCAGCTGAAATCACAGACACAGCTCCGTCCTCAGAGTTCTTTGATGAAGAGGAGTCCTGTTGTGGAAATGTTGAATCAGTCCGTTCAGGCTCTCTAACACTCAAAGGCTGACTTTAACGCTGAGAGGAGGAGGAGGGGAGGCTGCGGTCCTCTCCTTGCAGACAAACAGAGCAACTTTCCGCTCATAAATTGAACCCCTTCAACACCACAAGCACTGCTCACATGAACCCCATCTGTGGGCGTAACCAGTGCCATAGACACAGCTATACGGCAGCTCTATACAGCTCTGGGTGTAAATACTTAGTCAGTTTGCTACAGTATATGTCTGCGTTTTACCTGCCTGCTTGCTGAAACCACGTGTCAAGTTACAGCCAATACCGAAGCTTGACACCGAAAGAAGAGTCATGTTTCAATCCATACACTGACCGACGCAGTTCGGTTGGTGCTATAAAAGAACCTCGGTTCGGTATACAGCCCTAAGCAAACGTTAGACCGAGACACACCTTTACTATAATTTCGAGCAAACAAATACTTGTTTTTAGGTGCTTTTCTTGTTAAATTTCGAAGAACCGAGCAGCGTTCATCTTTCCTATTTTTCCCTAACTCTGCACGCGGTGGCTCGTCTCTCTGCGCGTGCCCGCCGCTTCCGCAAATCGGGTTTTGAAGTACAGATGATTTGACCATCAAAGTGCATTTATTGTAGACTGAGACACATCTTTACTATAATTTCAAGCAAATAAATAATTGTTCTTACCGGTAAGTGTTAATCTTGTTAAATTCTTGTTAAAGTCCTCCCGTGCACGCTCCCGCGGCCACCATTTGACAGCCCATCGTTTTTTGGTACAACTCCGGCTCACATTTCCAGGTTGTCAGCGGTGACACATAATAGATGTGACAAATATGGCGAAGAGACGTATTGATGGATTTTTTTCACTTTTTTAGACATATTTGAACAGAAGCGACTTATAGGCCGGTGCGATGGGTACGGTGGGAAATATGGCACTTTCAAATAAGCCACGGTTCGTGCTCAGCTACCATGGTTAGCCATTGCATACGGTTACTTTCTGTGTCTGACAGGAAGTTGTTCCAATAATCATTTATACAGTAGAGTCCCCAGGAATAAGGTGGATAGGGATTGCTCAGACTTTTGAATTGAGATTTTGTGGCAACGTCATAACCAGTTTATATTTACCTGGCATTGATAGCACTTAGAATGTTCAGAGCTTGAAGAAATAGTTTTAGTCCAACATGGCTGATGAGTTAACAGCACGTCCAAACCGTCGAGATATGCCACATCTAGAGAAAGGACCAGAAGCTGAAAGTTGAAGCCACCATGGACGAGCGCCTCCTACGAGACTGGCTGCAGTTCAGTTTTTAAATTGCACCCCTTCATGTAAACAAACGGGACGTTTGCCTCACTTAAAAATAAAAATTTACCACAGATAATATTTCCCATCTGTGTATTTGGTAGTTCTTCTTGCTCTTGTATGTTCAAGTTTGCATATTTTCCCCCCTTACGTTTAGTTTTAGTTCGATATTTGAGGTGTAAGAAAAGTGTCACGTTACACTATGACTGACCTTGTCACAGCCTGTTATGGTGGGAGGGTGTAAAGCAGTTCAGCTCCATGCTTTGATTGTGCAGCCTCTGCCTCCAAAAGTAAAACTGAAATGCTGCCATCTGAAAACGATCTCAGTCGGCCTTTTGTGGAACTAAAAACAATCAGAAATGGTCAAACAGCAAACAGGCTAGATGTTTAATAATTGTTTTGTTTGTTGTGGGTGAGAGTGAATAAGGAGCAGTCTGCTAACTCAATTCAGAACTTGTTCAAATATTCAGAAATGACGTCTGAACATTAGTCTTATCATTACTTTTTAATTTAAAGGTGCAGTCTGCAGTTTTTATAGTGCAGTCTGTAAGTTTTCTAAAAATATATTTTTTAACATATTTCTTCACTCTGTCACTATCTCCTGACAGACTGATGTTAGACAAAGTAATCTCTGAAAAAAACTATAGTCCCCTTGCTTCTCCAGGTGTTACTAAAAGCATTTCTAAAAAGCCACAGTGACCCGCCGTTAACCAGCCAATAAAAACAGAGCTTCTCACGCTCCTAACCCACGCCCCCGCCTGTCCCAGCCCCAGCGGCCGCGCACGTTCTCGTTCAAAGGATTGCAAAGCGATGCAGAACTGTTTTGTATGTGACACAAATGTATTAAATTCCCCTTCTTCATCCCTGATCTGGACTTTTCTTTTGTTTTTTTGCCAAAAGTCAAGTGATCGCTTCCTCCTCCGCTGACTCCATGAATGAAACTGAATGAGGAAATGAATGAATTTGTCACGAGCGAATTAAACTCGGGTTCAACGTGGCTGCGCGAGGCTCAGCAGATTTGCTGGTGTTCTGGTGTGCTGGACCAGCGCTCCACGTTTTTATTTTATTTTTAGAACGTTTTATTAACATATAAACACAGAACTTCGCAGCGGCTGCGACAAGACATGTAGTGGAGGCGGAGCATTCAGAGGCTGCAGCGAGAGTAAGGGGGAGCAGAGCCATATATGGCTCTGAGGGGGAGGGACCAGAATGCTTTCCCTGTTGAAAATTTTTCTAAGTCCTGCGTTCCACAAAAACTGCAGAGTGCAGCTTTAACTAGGTGAACATTTCGTATTGTTTACAGAAGAGATGCTGTCTGTCCTTTTCCTCTTTCTCTTTTTGTTGCTCTCTGTTTTGTGTGTTTGGGTGCAGAGGAAGTGAGGTTGTATCAGAAGCCAGTTACCAGTAAGAAGGATGCGTAAAAAGGCAGCAGCCTCCTCCTTTTACTCTCAATCTCACTACTTCTCCACCTCCTCACCTTCCCAAACCTTCTGTTGTGCATGAAAGGACCAGTCGCATGTTTCGGGGTGGTTTGATGTTTGATGTTGCGCTCTTTCAGTGACTTTTATTTTTATTTTTTTGCTGTGCTGTGCTGTTCAGTCCCTTGTCAAGCTAACTGAAAAGTTTTCTGTCTCGTGAAGTAAGTGCAGAGATCTCCTTCTGCTCTGTCAGTGGTGTGTGACTTCAAGTTTCTTCTTTTAGATATCTGATAAAACCGTTTTATTAAGCCTGTAAAGTTGGGCCTAATTAAGAAAGATGAAGTATATGTGTCGAAATGATTGCAGTAGATTTGTATATTCATTTACTGGTAGTTGTATTAAAGTCAACAACCTTACTTCTTTTAATAAATTTGATGTTTCTGTTTAACAAACATGCACTTTAAACCAGTTTTGAACAGTTTCAAAAGCGTCTAGATCAGGGCTATTCAACAAAACTGCTCAGGGGGCCACAGTTCCTGAAAGCCAGCAGCTCAGGGGCTGTAAATAAACCAAGTATTACCGGTACAATGATCTGTTACCTTTAAAACTTGTTTGTTTTATTCCATTGAATCATAAATGCAATAAACAGAACCCAGACCCCCCCGAAAATAAAGAATACATAGTTCCCACACAGTGGGGAGTATTGCGCAATACAATTTTTTGCCACTCCTAAAGGCAGAAATGGCGGACAAACAGACTCGAGCTACCACAGCTAAATACATTACTAGCTTCACCAAGGCTGGCAGTGGTCAGAGTTAAATGAGTTGTAGAAAGAAAATCATGGCAGACGAAGCGGACAACTTGTCACCAAGTAGTTACTCTGATATCATTAATTATTTAATTACTACGAGGAGCGCACACCGGCTTCACAGCGCAGAGCTTCACAGCTTTAAATCCAAAAAAGATTTGTAACTGTCTCAATCATATCGAACCAGCTAAATAAAGGTTTAACTAAAATAACACACAGCCAGCACAAACAGTCCAGGCTGAACACGGACCAGGACCAGCACTTTGAGTGTTACCGTGTGGTAAGTTAGCATGTCGCGTTAGCGGAGGGTCCGTCGCACGGAGGCTCGCGGGAGCTCAGGTCGGACGGCGGGGATCCGTCGCGGCCGCGGGGGCACGTCCCATGGGATCGACGCGTTGCCCGCACGACTTGGCTCCAGTCCTCCTTCCCCCACTGGGGCGGTCTCCCCGCCGGTCCCAGAGGACCGGCAAGACCGTGAGGAGGCCGTTGTCGCGTTAGCGAGATGCTAAGCTAACCACAGCAAGACGTGTTGCTAAATAATGAAAAAAAACAGCTCTAACACACAGACAGTTGTACTCTAACATTGTTCTGACATTGTTTCACAAAATGATTTATGTAGAATATTTTGTTTACCGGCCAAAAGCACGACGTCTTCTGAGCAGATCCAAGCAGAGATGGGGCGGTTGTGAGTTTTCTCCGATGAGATAAATCCTTCACGATTACTTTTTTTTTGATTAAGTGAAACCTGCGCGTTGCCCAAACGTCTACCCGACTGGAACACCCACTGACCCAACACAAAGTAACCATTGCAATTAATTAGAAATTAACAAAAAAAACAACGTGAAAAATGGACATCCACTAGACTGCGCTCTTACTGCTGCGCCGCCTCTCAGCATGATGGTCCACCCGGAAATTCCACAGATGTGACGTCACATGGGAACTATGTATAGAAGCTAACTGGTGGGCCAGATTGAAGTCAACGCGGGCTGCCAGTTGAATAGCCCTGTTCTAGATCATTCCTCAAAATGTAACCGGGGTTTATCTTAAATACTGTACAGGTAGATGGCTTTGTTTCTCCAAATAATAATAAAATAAATGCAAAAACTATTCTTGTTTTAATTATGGCTGTTTTATGTGCTTCTTTTAAAATTTCTAAAACTTCACTAGAAGTTAGTTATTCATATTTTACTACTTTATGACATAATTATTGTTTTTGTAAATTAAATCATGCTAAATGCACACAAATACTCTCTTTAGTTATTAGTTTACACATGGTAAAAGGGGGAAAATAGTTTTTTACTCCTGTAATCTTCTGCAGGTGCTGGAATTAAACGTATACATCAACTTGGATACTTGATTTTAGGTCTCCTTTTAAAAATAATACCACAACAGGTCAATTAAAAGAACATAAATGTTGGGATGGAGCTGCAGAAAAACAAAACCAGATGACAGACAGGAAGGAGATGCAGTCCTGCATGCAAGGAGTTGAAAAAATGTTTTCCATGTCTGTATGTAACCATGGCAGAAGCTCAAAAACCTTCATAAGTGTAATAATAAAAAGTGTTCCTCTTTCTGTTTTTCTGTTTAACCTTCTCCCCCTTTGCCCCCTTCTTTTACATGCTCCCTCCTCCCCCTCACCAGCAAAAGCAGCGATGCCCGGTGCTAGAGGAGCAGCTGGTGGACCTGGTGGTGTACGCCATGGAGCGCTCTGAGACAGAAGAACACTTTGATGCTGATGTTGGAGGAACGAGCCAGCTGCTGTGGCAGCACCTCTCCTCCCAGCTCATCTTCTTCGTGTTGTTTCAGTTTGCCAGCTTTCCACACATGGTGCTCTCGTTACACCAGAAGGTAAGAGGAAGCAAGGCACACCTGCTGGTTACTCAGTCATGTGTCTTTTTATTTATATATATATATATATATATATTTTGTCTAGATTAAAAAACCTCAAATCTGGGTTGTTGGAAACTGCAACAGTGTCAGTGTTACTGATAATCTAGTGTTTCCCCCTAGATAACTTGCCATAGCATAGTCTCTGTTCAAGACAGCCCTGAAAACACATCTCTTTAGACTAGCTTATCATTAACTTTACTAAATGTATTTTTATTATTTTGCATTTTATAATCTTTATGTATTTTATATTTCAATTTGTCACTGATAATGTTTGCACTGTATTGGTTTGTTAAGTGTCCTTGGGTGTCCTGAAAGGTGCTTTTAAATAAAATGATTATTATTATTATTATTATTATTATAGCGGGGTGCTCATCTCATTTTGTTTGGAAGGTGGGGTGGTGGAAGACAGGGACAGAGACATGTCCTGAGCTGCCCAGTGCTGTTTATATCGATGGTTGGTGGGGAAGGGGGTACAAACGGTTCAGTAGATGGTGTGCTCGGTTCTGTTGACGGGGCGGGGTGCCCTGCTTGTATAATGGTAGAGGAAACACTGATCTAACTGTACAGTATGCTGTGGATGTTGTGAGAATAATTCTGTTTTATTTCAAATCAAGAAACATCAGGAGGCAGAAATGCGTCTCCAGCAAATGCCAAAACAATTGAGATATTTATCATTAAGAAAGGAAGCTTACTTCAATCATTTACTATCAGAAGCCTCCTACCAGTAATTTGTTATTTTATTAAATTACTGGCCAAATGTTGAGTTCCTGCTTGCCTCTGAAGAGCCTTAAATTCTTATGGCATATAATAGAGCCCGACCGATATGGAAATGTTGATGATTCCCGAGACCGAAATTGGCCAGGGAAGGGGGACTGCCATCCATCCATTATTTTCGGCTTGTTCTGAAGTCAGGTCGTGGGGGCAGTCAGTAGATTGAGCAGGAACGCCCAGACATCTCTTTCCACAGCCACCTCTTCGAGGTTTTCTGGGAGGATTGCAAGGTAGTCCAGGCCAACCGAGAGACATAGTCTCTCCAGCCTGTACTGGGTCTTTCCCGGGATCTCCTCCCAGTTGGACATGTCTGAAACACCTCCCTAGGGAGGTGCCCAGAGAGCATCCTTACCAGATGCCCGAACCACCTCAACTAGCTCTCTCGATGTGGAGGAGCAGCAGTTCTTCTCCGAGTCTCTCCCGGGTAACTGAACTTCTCACCCTATCTCTAAAGGAGAGTATAGCTACCCTGTGGAGGAAACTCATTTCAACCGCCTGTATCCAAAATTTCATTCTTTCAGTCCCTACTCAGAGTTCGTGAGCGTAGGAACGTAGACCGATCGGTAAACCGAGAGCTTCGCAATACGCTCAGCCCCCTCTTCACCACAACGGACCGATAGAGTTTGCAATACTGCTGATGCTGCACCAATGAGTCAGTTTTATGCTTCATTCTTCCCTCACTCATAGGGCTGGGTGATATGGACCTAAATTAATATTGTGATATATTTATGATATATTTATGATATATTGCGATATACGATATATATCTCTATACTGTATATTTTTCTTTCCATAAAATAATAACAAAAATATATTTCTAAGTCACAGCTTTGTCCCAGTTGTCACAGCAACATTTATCAACAACCAGCTGTAACTCTACAAAATAAATGTCTAAAAAATAAATCCGATAATTCTCAATCAGGTCATCTGAACAGTTTCTTTTTAGTAGAAACGTTTCACCCTCACACGTAATATCAAGAATATCAACCATGACACTCTTTTATCTCATATTAATAATACCCTCTCCACTTTCAACTCCTCGAACCTAGATGATCTCGTCACATTATATAACACCAGCCTAACCAACATCCTTAACTCTGTTGCTCCCCTGAAAACCCGGACTGTTTCCTTCTCCAACTCTGCACCCTGGTTCACTCCAGCACTCCGCTCCCTGAAAACCAAAGGTCGGCGGCTAGAGCGTCTTTATAAAAAATCCGGTCTCACAATTCACAAGGAACTTTATGCAAACCACCTCATCCATTACAAGAACAGTATTTCTCAAGCCAAATCCAGCTACTTCTCTGACATCATCAGTTCTAATGTTGGTAATTCAAAAACATTGTTCTCTCTCCTCCACCGTTCTGTCTCATCTCCTAACTCCCTACCCTCTCACATGGTTTCCACAGAATTTTGCAACTCCCTGATGTCATATTTCAATGAAAAGATTATTTCAATTCATAAACACCTTGGTCCAAATACTGCCCCCAACATCCATGTTGAACTCCCCCCCTCCCTCCCTCCCTTTCTCTGTCTTCTCCCTCCCCTCTGCTGATAACATTGCTGACATTATCAGCAAGTCCAAGTCCTCATCCTGTCAACTTGACCCATTCCCCACAGTTCTTGTTAAATCCTGTCTCCCGTCTCTGCTCCCTATCATCACTAATATCATCCACTCCTCCCTAACCTCTGGCATTGTTCCCACAGCCTTCAAATCTGCTGCCATCACCCCCATCATCAAGAAACCAGGTCTTGACTTCACCAACTTCAGTAATCTTCGTCCGATCTCCAATCTGCCCTTCATCTCCAAGATCCTTGAAAAAACTGTTGCTAGTCAACTTCACTCTCACCTGTCCAACAACAACATTTATGAAGAGTTTCAATCTGGATTTCGCCCCCACCATAGCACCGAAACAGCTCTAGTAAAAATTACTAACGACCTCCTTCTTGCTGCTGACTCTGGTCTTCTGTCCATCCTCATTCTTCTTGATCTAAGTTCTGCCTTCGACACCATCTGTCATTCTATCCTCCTCAACAGACTAACCTCCATTGGCATCTCAGGTACCCCGTTAGACTGGTTCACCTCCTATCTCTCTGACCGCACTCAATTCATTCAGCTTAAATCCTTCCGTTCCCAGTCTTCCCCTGTCTCCACGGGTGTCCCCCAAGGCTCTGTCCTCGGACCCCTCCTCTTCATCATTTACCTCCTTCCTCTAGGTCACATCTTCCGCAAATACGGCGTCCATTTCCACTGCTATGCTGATGACACGCAGCTCTACTTGTCATCAAAACCTAACTCCACCCACCCACCCTCCATCCCAGGGCTGGACTGGGACAAAAAATCGGCCCAGGCATTTTGAGCAGAGTGGCCCACCAGGTATTGATGGAAAGAGAATGACGCTCGTGAATGGAAACAAATTTCTTGTAACAGTGCTTGCAAACTGTAATGAAAAGATACTTTTTTATTTAAGTCAGTAATTCTATGATGACCCATGTTATCATGGCACCCTGTCAGAATGATTATAGTCAGAGCAAGATGTGCTAACAGCAATCACTCTTAGATATTGCTTGTATTTATGTCTGTTTTCCCTTGACCCAACAAGGTGCTTAGAATAAAATCATAGTTTATTAAGATGACATAATGGTGTTTGTTATACAGTATTTATAGGAAACCATACCATACCATGCCTCAAAAAGGAGGAACCATCAGAGAGCCTGATGGCTCTGTATTGTAACAACAGGAACACAGAAATTAAAAATCTCAAACAACCATTCTATAAAGAAACTTTATTTTTCCATCAGCCATATATTCCTGTTTTGTGTTAAGATAACATAACAAACATTGTCTTGTTGGTGTATATGTACTTGTCTAATGAACTTAAACTTACTACACCATCCTCAGAAATACACATGACTCAGAGTCATGTGTATTTTCATCACTTTGTAATGGTCACTGATCGATTAATAAAGCGTTAGATTTATTTCCATTTGTTTCCTTATTTTATTATATTATCTACGCTGCAAATATGACCATTTATTATTAATTGTTGTCTCCTGAAAGGTAACGAGTGTGTTCCAAATGAAAGTTTCAACTTGTTTATGTGTTTGGGTAAATTTGTTTTGTAATAATATGTTTTGGAGACGGTGGGGAAGTGGACTTAAAAGCAGGAGGAAGTGACGGCGCTTCCTCTCTGTCTCACCTTGGAGTGCGCACCTGCTGAGAAGGATTTGGCGTGAGGCCGTTGCCCTGGACTGCCTGTGGACTGTGTATCACCTTGAGTTGGGATCGCGGTGGATCAGTAACTTTTCCTTTACCCAGGACTGCAGGGGAGGCACGCTAAAAGGACCTTGAGACTCTGGTGAGATTGTTTCTTTTTATTTCGGCGCGCCGACGCCTGGATGGATTGAGTGGGCGTTTCCTCATCCCGCTTCAAACAAACTTTTTATCTGAGAGAGCGTTTGGACTGAAAGTTGGTGCATTTCGGGTTTTGATTTGATTTATGGGGTTTGTCTGCAGATATGTAAATGTTGGGGGAATGAAGCGTTCGGGTTGTTTATGTGCACAACTGATTTGTTTGTTTAAACTGGGTAAAGGGTATTAAATGTCATCATATGGCCAATATCAATATACCGTAAACACCGGTGTATAATACGCACTTTTATTGCTCATTTGAATGTCCTGCGTATTATACACCGAAGCGTATTATCTACAGATTTTTTCCCATATTTTTAGACCCATTTTTGGCTCTGATTCGCTTTTTCATTTTGGCCTAAAAATGGTGCAGTACCAGTTTCGGCCGCTATGTGCGCTAATGCACCCTGTAGTCTGTTTACCTGCAGACTGTACCTGGAGGCGTATCCTGGCGCCATCTAGTGGCCATAAAAAAGACTGTGACGGCAGCGCGTATTATACACCGAAGCGTATTATCTACCGATTTTTCAGATTTATTTCCAAATATTGGCCAAAGCGTATTATACACCGGAGCGTATTATACACCGGTGTTTACGGTATATTTATGAGAGTTTTCTTGTATGTGGGGTGAATTATTTTCTGTTTACTGGTTTATGCTTTCTGCTCAACCTTTATAAGTTTTAAGCGCCGTCAGCTCCAGGCACTGCCCGTGACTAATTTAGCGTATGTAATAATTAGTCCCCTTTTATCGCAGCGGTGGGGGGCAGGTTGTTACAACTTCTTACCTGAAGTTGAGTATTTCCCACGCTCGCATCGGCATCTGCGGCTGCCGCGGGTCTCCCGCTCTCCTGTCGCCATTTCTCGGCCTCATCCACCTGCAGACCTCCGCTGTCGGCACCTGTGGCTGCTGCTGCTGAGGTGGCCGCTCCACAGCCACCAGCAAACATCTGGGTTATTTTTATACATTTTGCAGCATCTGCCTGAAGGGCTTGTCTCTTTTTAATCCTATTTTTTTCGGCGCCTCCTTTTCGCTTTTTGCTGCTCTCCATGTCGTCTTCTCCTCTCTGTGTATGACTGATTGATTGGTCTAAAGGGGAGGGGCTGGTCGGGCCGCCAAAGAGTGCTGAGAGATTTCATTGGATTAGCTCGATGTCGTTCAAGAAAATCAACCAATCGGCCGTCGCGATTGACAAAAAAATAGCTATAATTTATTTTTTTGGTTCATGACAGGACCGCCCGGGCGGCCCAAAAATCACTGACGGCCTAGCGGGCATTTGCCCGGTGTGCCCGATGGCCAGTCCAGCACTGCTCCATCCTCACCGACTGTCTCAATGAGCTAAATCACTGGTTTTCTAACAATTTCCTTCAACTAAACAGCAACAAAACAAAAATCATTCTTGTTGGTACCAAAAACTCTATTTCAAAATCAGAACATCTTCTCGTCCCCCTTAAGTCAAAGTCAAAAGTCAAAGTCAAAGTCAACTTTATTGTCAGAACTGCAATATGTACAGGACATACACAGGATTGAAATTGCGTTTCTCTCAGTCCCTCGGTGCAACAGTAACCATCTAAACACTAAAACATTTAATAAACATAAGCATAAAATAGTAAAAGTGTAACACTGTCCTGAGTTTTTTCATAGTAGTATAAAAGTATGAAAATTTACACCAACACTGAAACACCAAACACCCCTAAAACACCAAACACCCAATGAACATAAGCATAAAATGAAATAATAAAAGTGTAATACTGTCCTGAGTTTTTTCATAGTAGTATAAAAAGTATAAAAAGTATATCTATAAAATAAACTGAAGGTTCTAGCAACTCTCTGCTATCCCCCTCCCCTCAGGTCAAGAGTCTCGGTGTCATCCTTGACACCACTCTCTCCTTCACTTCACACATCAACAATATTACTCGGTCTGCCTATTTCCACCTCCGTAATATTAACCGTCTCCGTCCTTCTCTCACACCCCGCTCCACAGCCATCCTGGTGCACAGTCTTGTGACTTCCCGTATCGATTACTGCAACTCCCTTCTCTACGGCCTCCCCAACAAATCTCTCCACAAGTTACAGATGGTCCAGAACTCAGCTGCCCGTGTCATCACTCAAACCTCCTACTATAACCACATCACTCCTGTCCTGCAGCAGCTCCACTGGCTCCCGGTTAAATCACGCATCATCTTCAAAATTCTACTCCTCACGTTCAAAGCTATCCACAACCTTGCCCCTCCTTATCTATCTGACCTCCTACAAATCTCCATCCCATCACGCTCTCTCAGATCCTCCTCTTCACTACATCTCCATGTACCCTCTGCCCGTCTCTCCACCATGGGGAGCAGGGCCTTCACCTGCTCTGCCCCTCAC
>JBBPBX010036923.1:3272-31212 GCA_038048925.1 Garcialebias charrua | reverse complement strand
GATGGATGGATGGATGATGTTTGATAGATGGATGCATGGATGGATGGATGGATGGATGGATGGATGGATGGATGGATAAAGCGTGGACCTCAGTCAGTAAAGAATCTATCCGTCTGGGTTCAGCAAGGCTGGATGTTTGATGGATGGATGGATGTTTGATAGATGGATGGATGGATGTATGTATGGATGGATAAAGCATGAACCTCAGTCAGTAAAGAATCCATCTGTCTGGGTTCAGGAAGACAGGATGTTTGATAGATGGATGGATAGATGGATGGATGTTTGATGGATGGATGATGGATGGATGTTTGATGGATGGATGTTTGATGGATGATGTGTGGATGTTTGGATGGATGTTTGATGGATGATGTGTGGATGTTTGATGGATGGATGGATAAAGCGTGGACATCAGTCAGTAAAGAATCCATCTGTCTGGGTTCAGTAAGGCAGGATGTTTGATGGATGGATAGATGGATGTTTGATGGATGGATGGATGGATGGATGTTTGATGGATGGATGGATGGATAAAGCGTGGACCTCAGTCAGTAAAGAATCCATCTGTCTAGGTTCAGGAAGCCAGGATGTTTGATGGATGGATGATGGATGGATGTTTGATGGATGGATGGATGGATGTTTGATGGATGGATGGATGGATGTTTGATAGATGGATGTATGTATGGATGGATAAAGCGTGGACCTCAGTCAGTAAAGAATCCATCTGTCTGGTTTCAAGAAGGCCGGATGTTTGATAGATGGATGGATAGATAGATGGATGGATGTTTGATGATGAATGATGGATGGATGTTTGATGGATGGATGGATGGATGGATGTTTGATGGATGGATGGATAAAGTGTGGACCTCAGTCAGTAAAGAATCCATATGTCTGGGTTCAGGAAGGCAGGATGTTTGATGATGGATGGATGATGTTTGATGATGGATGGATGGATGGATGGATGTGTGGATGTTTGATGGATGGATGGATGTATGGATGGATAAAGCGTGGACCTCAGTCAGTAAATAATCCATCTGTCTGGGTTCAGTAAGGCAGGATGTTTGATGGATGGATGGATGTTTGATGGATGGATATATGTTTGATGGATGGATGGATGTTTGATGGATGGATGGATGGATGTTTGATGGATGGATGGATGTTTGATAGATGGATGGATGGATAAAGCTTGGACCTCAGTCAGTAAAGAATCCATATGTCTGGGTTTAGGAAGGTAGGATGTTTGATGGATGATGGATGGATGGATGTTTGATGGATGGATGTTTGATGGATGGATGGATGCATGGATGGATGGATAAAGCGTGGACCTCAGTCAGTAAAGAATCCATCTGTCTGGGTTCAGGAAGGCAGGATGTTTGATGATGGATGGATGATGTTTGATGGATGGATGGATGGATGGATGTGTGGATGTTTGATGGATGGATGGATGTATGATGGATAAAGCGTGGACCTCAGTCAGTAAATAATCCATCTGTCTGGGTTCAGTAAGGTAGGATGTTTGATGGATGGATGGATGTTTGATGGATGGATATATGTTTGATGGATGGATGGATGTTTGATGGATGGATGGATGGATGGATGGATGGATGGATGTTTGATAGATGGATGGATGGATAAAGCTTGGACCTCAGTCAGTAAATAATCCATATGTCTGGGTTTAGGAAGGTAGGATGTTTGATGGATGATGGATGGATGGATGTTTGATGGATGGATGTTTGATGGATGGATGAATGCATGGATGGATGGATAAAGCGTGGACCTCAGTCAGTAAAGAATCCATCTGTCTGTTTTCAGGAAGGCGGGATGTTTGACTCACCAAATACCAAATGACCTCTTGGACTAGCTGAAAACCTGTACATGTAAAAATATGAAAAAGTTAAAAAACAATTCTCAAGTTTATACAATACACTTATACAGTATTCTGTATTATTCAGTATTCAGTATTCCAACAACAGTATTCTTATACCTACATAAAACTGCAGTCAACGTGATGACGTAACGAGGCTGCAACGTGATGACGTGATGACGTAACGACGCAGTTCGTCCGTCTGCTCACTGCTCAGAGGTAAAAAAAAAAAAAAAAAGAGCAGAATTAGCAGAAAAATGACGTTGGAAACATTAAAACCCCTCTACCCTATTAACGCATGTTAAATTACAGCGTTAGTCACGCTGTTATTGTGACGTGACACGTTCACGGTAGTGACGCTAACGCGACGTGCGTTTAATTTTGTCTTCGTCGCGTTAAGACTCTAAATAACCACTAAAAACATCCACAAGTGATGCATATATAGTATCGCTGATTTATATAAATGTCTATAAAAGTTTTCAACAGCGTTGAAAGGTTGTCACGCTTCTGAAGTGAAGTTACGTTACATGCTAACGCTAGCCGCAGCTAGTTTGAGCTGCGTCTTTCTTCACGCACTCAAAACTCATGCACAGATACTTCCTAATTTATCTAAATGTTGATAAAGTTTTCTACAGTCTTCACAGTTTGTGACGCTGCGGTTAAAGTCACGTTACTACTGGATTAGGTTAACATTTCCTTGAGATGATGTCATCAAAAGCAACAAAAAAATTTTTTTAATTCTTACCTGAATGAAGTCAATACACTCTGACACTCTGTCCACCTACCGCTGCAAAATTTTATTTAAATCGCTCTCCAAAAATAATCTCCGCTCACCTACATGCACTCAACACACGACGCCATAACTCTGCACGTGTAAGCTCAAGGGGCTTTAACTTTTAAAAACTCGGTCACCTGAGGCCCCGCCCTGAGCCCCCGCCCACTACAGGGTCTCCACATCACGAGAGGAGGGGCGGCGTTGGAGTTTCGCGCGGTCTCCACATCACGAGAGGAGGGGCGTTGCAGTTTGGCGCCATGTGTGTCAGTGAGCCACACACACGGCTGCAATAAATGCAACCGATACACAAAAACATACACACCACACACAAATACCCTGGGAGGTGCGTAGCCAGCCAATTTTATAAATGTAAATAACTTTTTATTAAAACAATTTTAAGTGTTAAAGCACACTCCAACTCATCCAGGCAGCCTATTAGCCACAAGTTACGCTGATATTGATGAGAAAAAACAATGTTTACATATTAATATATTTGGATACAATCTGTGTTTTATCCAGACATTGGCAAAGGCTGGCTAATACCAAATGTCCCGATAATGTCGGTACGTAGTCTGGCGCATAGGCGGGCCAATACGCTTGCACCAACGCACACACACACACACACACACACACACACACACACACACGCACACACTGGTAGCCAACGTGATGTCCTGACCCCAAGGCTATGAGCGGAAAGCGACACACCACTTATTAATGGTGTGTCTGTCCCTGTGTGTGTGTGTGTGTGTGTGTGTGTGCCCCTGTGTGTAAGTGTGTGTCAGAGAAGCAGAGATCAAAGTATAAAAGCTCGCCTGCTCCCATCAAGCCACATCCTCCAGTCAAACTCTCCGTTTCTCTGTTGTTCTGTCCGTCTCGGTCTGATCAGCACCTGCCTATTAGAGGGCGGCAGGGTTAATAACAGGTTGCTGTGTGTGTGTGTGTGTGTGTGTGTGCATGTGTGTGCATGTGTGTGCATGCGTGTAAACAGGGGACTGCACAAAGAAAACAGCATTTTCAAGGAAAAGTGTCTTTTTTTCCTCAGACCCATGTGACCTGATGTCCGAATCTGTGTTTGTGCGTTTTGACTGTTTTCTGATTTCTAAGAACCTGCATGAAAAATGCACATCTTGCACAGTTTGTTCATTTTGAGCATTTGGACTTTTTTTTTTCTTTTGTATGTTTTTTTGGGTGTGAAGTTCAGCCTGGAGTCATGTGACAAAAACATTAAAAAAAACAAGTATTCCAATAATCTGAGCATTCCTTTCACTTCAAAGGAGGGGTGAGCAAAGTGTGCAGACCAAAATACTTTAGAACAAAACTGGAGACATGGAACAATGGGACGTTTTAAAGACTTTAAAATGTTTTTGTGTGAAGTTTTCAATAAAACTCGCAGGATAAACATTTGCATGTGAGCAGACAAACCAAGTGGCTGCAGTTTGGGGAGGGAGGAAGCAAATACCTTTTGTCCAAGAAAATAAAACAATGAATTGGATTCTTCTAGTCCAGGGGTGTCAGAGTCAAATACACCAAGGGCCAAAAAAAAAAATTGCTACAAGCCAAGGGCCGGACTGGTTCAATGTTCATATTGAAATGATTTCACATAGCCTATTGAACCAAGACCTAACAGGCTGTCTATTATTTAAGGATTAAATTAATAAAACAATATTTTCTTATGGATCTGTCAGTAATTTCAAGTGAAAACATTTTTTAACAGGCAAACAGCAAAAAATTAAATTGTTTAAAAAAAAAATATATAATATATATATATATATATATATATATATATATATGTTTCTTAATATCAAGATAAATGCATAAATAAAAGTGCATGCATTATAAACTGAAAATGCATTATTGTGCAGCTCTATGATCCTTCTGATCACCACTTTCAAATAGGAAAATAAGAAAATAAATCAAATCAGTTGTATTCTTTCTCATGGCTCTGTCCCGAGTCCATTCAACTGAAAAGTAAATATAAATAAATAAAATAAAATACATAAATCTATGGCACACAGCCAAAACAATACTTCCTTCAAAGAAAAATCATGTCTTGTAGAAACAAATGTAAAAATTTAACTGAATTAAAAACTGAAAATTTGTTACAGCTCTGTGATGCTCACTTATCTGAGGCTGATACTTGGAGGTGCCTCATCTTTTGTACAAGTTCATCAATGTTTGGGGTTAGGCTCTGAGCTGAGGAAATCCTCAGGATTGATTACCTCCATGAACATGTAGTCTGCCTCCCACCTGGCTTGAAACCCCTGTTCTCTGTGTCCACCTTACGTTTAGCCATTTTTGAGGAGGGGTGCAAATGTAGCTGAAAGTTGATCTCTGCTCTGACTGCTGATGAATAATGAAGCCACTTGTGCACGCTGCAGTGACTGCACGAGCTACCTGCCTAAATAAAGGTTGAATGATTAGGCATACAGCTGTCTTGTGACTTTTTATTAATATACTGTACTTTTTTATGATTGTTTACTGTTGGCTGCAAGTATGAAGCTGTGAAATCCTTCATTTTCTACAGCTGATAGCTGTTGGTCATTAATTATGATGAAGTTCAGCAACTTCTCTGTTGAGCTCCAAGCTTCAGCTGTGTGTTTTTATTGTTCAGTCTGGGAGTATTGTCGCTCCTACGAGATTATCAGGTCGGTGTAGACGCGGTTGAACAAGAAAAAAAACACAGCTGAAGACATGGAGCTCGAATGAGGGACAGGCTGAATGATCCGAGACCGGGACGCGCGGCTGGCTCGTACTGCTCGGTTCAGCGAGAGTGTCGTCTCGCTGAACTAACTTGAGCGCGGTTTAAAGTGGCGCTATGACTCTGCAGACATTGCACGTTGCTGTCTTATGGTATTTAGTGTAAAATACATCCACACAGCGGACATGTTACGATGAACAGTTGGCTAACTGTTAGCTAAAATGTTACTCACCGAGTCTGCACGTTGGAGCTGCTGGCTGCAAACTATGGAATGGATTTCCTGAATTTGAGGCGGATCTCATTACTCTGGGTTCATGAGACACGACTCCGTTCCGAAAATCCATTCCATAGTTTGATCGACTCCGTGCCGTGTACAAAACACCAGCGGGCGGCTGTGGCTTGCGGGCCAGATCTAATAGTTATTAAATATCATCCAAAGGGCCATAAATAATTGCTTCACGGGCCGGATCTGGCCCGCGGGCCGCCACTATGTGTTCTAGTCCCTGAAGGAAATTTAATAACTTAAATGAAGAGAAAATCCTTCGAATTTGTTCCAAACTTAACACATTTCCTCACATATTCAACACACTCCAGTCTGTTATCAATCCATCTGTCAATGTTCTGAAAACTGCCACACAGTCTACCTGTGACGACTTTCAGAGCTATTTTGTCAACAAAATAGACCCTATCAGGCAAAACATTGTCAGTCCATCCAACACTGTCCAATCATGTGCATCTGCAATAACCACTGCTGTTTTTGACCAGTTTGACCTGGTTTCACTGCCTCACCTCACCAAGGTGGTTCAGCAGATGAAACCAACTAACTGTTCTCTGGACATCATTCCATCAAAAATATTCAAACATTCTTTTGATGTAATTGGTCCTTGTGTTTTGTCATTTATTAACAGCTGTCTATCTTCAGGTTTTGTGCCATCTGCTTTCAAACATGCTGTGGTCAGGCCTCTTCTCAAAAAACCAGGCCTAGATCCTACAGCTCTCTCTAATTTCAGGCCAGTTTCCCATCTGTCATTTCTATCAAAGGTCCTAGAAAAGATTGTTTTTATTCAACTTCAATCTTTTCTAGAGCTCAACAACCTGTTTGAAAAATTTCAGTCAGGTTTTCGAGCTCGTCACAGCACTGAATCTGCACTGCTCAAAGTACAGAATGACATTCTTCTGTCCCTGGATGCAAAAAACCCTGCACTGCTGGTGATGTTAGACCTCTCAGCAGCTTTTGACACCGTCGACCATCAGGTACTAATCAACCGCTTGTCTCAGCAGGTTGGCCTCCAGGGAGCTGTGCTTGAGTGGTTCAAATCTTACCTGTCTGGGAGAACTTTTTCTGTCATGATAGGCGATCTGTCCTCCTCTTCATCAACCCCTCTGACCTCTGGCGTACCACAGGGATCTATTCTAGGGCCAGTCCTCTTCTCTCTTTACATGCTGCCATTAGGATCAATCATTGCACGTCATAACCTGTCTTTTCACATGTATGCAGACGATTTACAAATCTATCTGCCAGTCACTCCCAACCCCTCACTCAGTTCAAACACTCTTGTCAACTGCTTAAATGACATTAAGCACTGGCTCTCTCAAAACTTCCTCCACCTAAACACAGATAAAACTGAATGCATTTTATTTGGTGCACCTGATGACACCAGCAACATCCTTCCCAGTCCCAGTGTTGGTTTTCCCCTCCCCCACTTCAACCCGGTGGTCAGAAATCTTGGAGTGCAGCTTGACTCCAACTTAAAGTTTGATAAACAGATCAGTTCTGTTGTCAAGACCAGCTTTTTCCAGCTCCGTCTGCTCTCCAAAGTAAAGTCATTTCTCAGCCGTGGTGATCTGGAGAAGGCCATCCATGCCTTTGTGACCTCCAGACTTGATTATTGTAATGCTTTGTATGTTGGTATTAATCAATCCTCCATCTCCCGTTTACAGCTTGTACAGAACTCTGCCGCGCGCTTTTTGACCAACACACGAAAATATGAATAATAATAATAATAATTAATTCAATTTATAACGCACTTTTCATTACTGAAAATCTCAAAGTGCTACACATATATTGAATGCTACACACATTCATAAACCGGTGGCGGCAGACTACCATGCAAGGTGCTTTCCAGTCCTACCGGGAGCAACTCAGGGTTAAGTGTCTTGCCCAAGGACACAACGACACATGGTGCGGGTCCCGGGAGTCGAACCGCCAACTTTCCGATCGGGAGACGACTGCCATTACCACTACACCACGGCCGCAGGAGTGAACACATCACTCCTGTCCTGTCCTCTCTACACTGGCTCCCGGTTCAGTTCAGGATACAGTTCAAGCTGCTGCTGTTTGTTTTCAAAGCTCTGAATGGACTTGCACCTCTCTACATCTCAGAACTTTTGAAAGTCCATCAGCCCAGCAGAGATTTACGATCTGCCAGTCAACACCTGCTGGAGGTGCCTCGCTCAAGGTACAAACAATGGGGAGACCGGTCATTTTCTGTTGCCGGCCCAAAAGCCTGGAACAGCCTCCCCCTTGAGCTGCGTGCCACCTCTGATCTGACTCTGTTCAAAACCAGACTGAAGACCCACTTGTTCAAAAAAGCTTTCAGTGTGTAACTTTTATTACTTTTGGTATTTTAGTATGTAGCATTTTTATTTCCATTGCCTTCTTTTATTGCTGTTGTTTCTTATAAGAGATAAGAGATTCTTTATTAACATTGCACCAGTTCTCACCAATACAACGTGATAATGTAAACACAGTCATCCAGAGGAGGGGCAGAGAATGTTAAGCTGCTGCAATTCAAAACACATAACATGTTCATCAGCGCGGCCGTCTCTCATCCGTCCTGGATGAAGAGCAAATCAGATATGGAAAAAGGAAAAACACAATAGGTATCATTTGTGATATTCAAAAAAAGAATCTATCAAAGATTGCCTGAAGACACTCCATGATAAAGTCCCAAAAACTCTATCAGCATAAGCACAACCAGACGAGACATTGTTGCAGTTTTATTCTATTTTCATTGATTTATTGTTCCAGTTTATTCATCTTTTTATCCTGTTAAGCACCTTGGTCAATGCAAGGCATTGTAGGAAGGTGCTATACAAATAAAGTTTATTATTATTATTATTTATTATTACGTAAAGTTATTTTCAAGGTTTGACTATGAATCAGTCATTTTAAAAATTAGTTTAAAAAAACTGTGCATATGCATTCCTTCATTAATTCAACCTTTATTCATACAGGTTAGTCTCATTGATCCACAGGGACTCATTTACAAGAGACCTGTTTTAAACAAAGAACACAGATGAGGCACAAACAATAATACAGCCATATAAAAAAGCTTATAAAATGAAAAGTGAATAGAATAAATGATTTTTTTTTTAAATGAAACAAAAATAGCTACCGTATTTTCCGGAATATAGGTCACGGCTTTTTGCCTCATTTGCATGCCCTGCGACCTATAGAGAGGTGAGACCTATTTATGGATTTTTTCCCATATTTTTAGACCAATTTTTGGCTCAGATATGACAGTTTTTCATTTTGGCAGAAAATGGTGCAGTACCACTTTTGTCCGATAGGGGACACTTTCAGAGAGTCCACCGACCGTTTCCAGCTCATGTGTCCGAAAAAAGCCTCATCTGCTCGGACTGACTCTGTCGCTGCCCGGCCTCCTGGTCTGGAGGTAACTACTGTTGGCTCTGTTTGTTTGCAAGATAAGTCAAGAACCACAGGACAGATGTTTATCAAACTTAAAGAAAGTAATCACTGTATGGACATTTACAAGTGACTAGCTTTATGAGATGTTTGAGATTTAAAAAATTGTTCTTTTTAGCTTCATTGTTTGTTGTTAGCGGTTAGCTACCATAAACAGATACCTACTACAGTATTTAGATAAATAGCTCATAAACCACTCGGCGGATATTTTTTCTGCTTACAGAGTGTAATTATGTGGGTTTAATTTACAAACTGTTGACCTGTATAAAACATTTGAGATAAAATTTGAACTTTTACTCGTTTTTTTAGGGACGGAATCGTCTCGTGTTCGCTTCAGTTTTATTTCTGTGTATATTTTAACAAATAGCTAATAAACCACTAACCCTTGTGCTATAATGTCAGCTATAATTTTTAGCAAACAAACAATTGTTTTTACCATGTTAATCGTCTTAAAAGCCTTGCTGTGCGCTCCGATGGCAGACATTTGCAACAGAGCTAAACACTCAGTCCATATTTCTGGGTTGTCTCAGCGTTGACACGTCACGTCAATGGTGGATGACGCGTTACGTCGGCGGTGACGTAGGTGCGACCTATATTTAGGTGCGACCTGTTTATGGATTTTTCCAATTTTTTGGCAATAATTGGACAAAACGACCTATATTCCGGTGCGACCTATATTCCGGAAAATATGGTACATTATAATGCAGTGTAAAATACAAAAACAGGAAAGTGACTGTGTTGCTTTTTGCCATGAACTTAATAGTTGTTTAAAATCAGTGGTGTAGTCTATGTGATACTCGTGCACACGAGTACACATGGACTATACCCTGCTCAAGAATTTCAGTATACCCACTTAAGTGTCCAATGATATATGACATATCATTGTGCATGTGTCATTGATACATTAAACGGCAGTTAAACACTTCCGTAACAATCTATCTGTATGCAGCGCTTGTTTATTACATTAGTTTATCCAGCAAATTACAGTATTGTATAATTAATACTTCTGCACTTAATAGTTAATACTTGAACATGTTTTGCTTTGATACCGTTTTATAGAATCTATGACATGTCTTTAATACAAAGACAGATGTTGTACAAAGTTTGTTTTACATTTATTCAAGTATAAACATCAGATAAATTTGGAAATGTTCAATATGCTTAAATCAAAATAAATTGACAATTACATTGTATTAACTGGTGTACTTTGGTTTCCAAGCACAGTACACCCACTAGAAAAATGTGGAGTACACCACTGTTTAAAATCCATTAGAAAGGTAAATGTCAAGAGCTTCAGGTCTTTGTGCAAGGTGTTCCAGGAAACAGTAGCATAGTAGGAGAAGGTCCCTTTGCCAAGTTCAGTCCGCACTGAGGAAACACTCCAGGTAATAATGTCCTGAGAGCACACACTGTAGCTGCACTCATGCAGTGACATGTAGCAGAAGATGTATGAAGACAGAAGACCAAGAAATGATTTAAAGATTAAAAGGTACCATTGAGAGAGTCTGCGTGAAGTTGATGATGGCCAGTTAACCACTGAATACAGGGTGCAATGATGGGTATGGTAGCGCACCGTGATAGAGAGCATCCAACATCTGCAGGGTGCTTGCAGGAGCGTTCATGTAAATAATGTCACTGTAGTCAGTGGAGGGAAGGAAAGTTGCAGTCGCAAGGTGTTTCCTAGCACTCCGATTTAGACAGGATCTATTTCTGAAAAATAAACCCAGTTTAACTTTCAGTTTCTTTACCAGTTTTCCACGTGGAGCTTAAAAGAGAGATGCGAATCAACCAGAATTCCCAAGTACAGGTAACCCCCTACCTACGACTCCATCGACCTACGGCGGCCCGGACCTACGAACGTATCATATTTAATAAAAATATGACATTACTGTATTAAAAAATAAAATAAAAATGTGTTTTAATGTTCTTAATTTCATGTGTACAGCACTTTGTTGCAGCTGTGGTTGTTTTAAAGGCTTTATAAATAATAATTATGATAAAAATGATCATTTCTGATCATTTTTGTCATGATTGCGCAATAATTGTGCAACTTCCGGTCATAACAGGAAGAAGGTCTCAAGTTTTCACGGTCACAAATTAAGGCAGAACACCGGAGGCCATCTTAGGTCAGTCACGGCTGCTTTGAAACTCTCCAGTTTACAGGGTTACTAGTTAAAGCAGAACACCGGACGCCATCTTAGGTCATAGTTACGGCTGCAGGCAGCCAGGTTTGGAAGACTGGTGACCAGGATCGCTTCATATGGATTAATTACGAGCTGGAAACGTCTCTGTGAACTTTGTGGATGTCTCAGGCAGCTGCAGATTTATCGCCGATGGTGCCAGGCCGCCGCGAGAACACCTCCGGCCTGGCTAGCTCCAGAAGCTAACAAGGGAGCTAACACGGGACGCAGCAGCGGCTTTGACCACCTCCAAGTAAGAAATTATATTTTTATTTAATTTATATTTTTATTACTGTACTGTATTAATTACAGGAAACCCTCGAGTTACGTCACCTGCGACCTACGGCAACTCAGACTTACGACAGGCCTCTTTGAAAGAATGCCGTCGACATACGACCGAAAAAACGGACTTACGTCAGAGTTACATTAGAAGTATGTAATCGAGTTACGGCAAAAAAAATGCGTCATTACGGCAAGCGGCAAGGTGGGGGAGGGGTACAGTGCCTTGAGTGTTCATGGTTGATTCATGGTTGAGCACTGGCTAAGCAGTTCCATCTGATCCAGGTTTGAACTTGAGAAAAACATCAGTGTCTACCTACACTTCAGTCAAAGTAAGGACATTTTGTTTCCTTGTTTCCTTTTTCTGCTGCTTCTAAGCTTTTTTAGAGTTCATGGACTTTTTCATGCATTGCACACCAACACCACATGGACTGCACTGGTTTCAAAAACATGATGGTTGCAACATGTTTCTGATGATTCGGCTGATTTGGTGCATGATTGGTGCATGGGAGTTCCTTATGATTTACTGCATTTTGATGTTAACAGCTGCTGCTCAAAGAGAAGTGTTCATGTTTCATGGTTGAACTCATTTGCAGATTATGGCTGAGAACTGTTCAGGAAGAGATTTGTATTTTGTATGCTTTGTCTGTGCTGAAAAAAAACATTACTGTACAGTACTTTACCTGTACAGTACATGCTGTACTGGTTTTGTGTGTTTATGGATGAATGTGTGGTATAATGTGTTATCTAAGTGTTTGTAAATAAAGTTCTGTGCATGTTTATGGCATAGGATGTCCGCTTGTTCATTCTCATGCCGTTAAATGTGTGTGCGGCGCTCTGTTAGCGGTATAGCCTCGACCTACGTCAGAAATGCGGACCTACGACAGGCACGTGTTTTTGGTATGCGAGATACGGCAGAATCGACCTAAGTCACACCCGTAGGTCCGGATCCCTGACGTAACTCGAGGGTTCCCTGTAATTACACTGTGTTAGGTGTGTTAGGATAGGCGAAGTACGTACTGTACAGTACTTGGTACCACAAAAAAAAAAAAAAAAATACAGGACATCCCGAGTGACGAGTGTACGGAAGGTCTGACCTGCGAACAGATCGAGCTGCGAACCGTTCTTAGGTCCCGAACTCGTTCGTAGATCGGGGGTTCCCTGTATTTGTAGGAATCGACAAACTCAATAGAAACACAGTTCGAAGATAAAATCGAAGGAAGGACTACTGGGACCGACTTCCTGTTTGAAAACAATATCTCTTTGGTTTTGTCTGTGTTTAGCACCAGTTTGAGACGGAACAAATCTGACTGGATGATGTAAAAAAAAAAAAACTGGAAAACCGTAGCAACTGTTTTAGCTGAACAGTAAACAACTGTGTCGTCGGCATAGAAATGTAAGGATGCACCAGGGATGATTCATAAAATGCTAGGCCATTTTTTCCTCACTTGTTCGATCTAATATTAATATGAGCCGAGAGCAGAAAGCAGTTTGTTTTTAGAGACAAAAGAGAGTGAGAAGAGGAGGTTGAAGTAAGAATGATAGTGGGAGCAATTTCATCTGTTTTTATGAAAGAAGCATGCTGCCTAAAAGATAAAAAGGGACAAGACAGCAGACTTTCAATTTGTCATCTGAGCGAGTTTGTGTGTGTACATGTGGGTTGGTGAAGGGGGGGTTGAAGTGCATCCTTTGAATCATTACGAACTTCAAAGGCTGTCGCCCTCGTTAAAAAATGGACATGCAGCCCTCCGTCTTCTAAAACACAAGTGAGAAAGAGAACCGCAGAGTGGAGGAGACGTGTGTGTGTGTCACACTGCCAGGAATAGACAAAGACGTGCATGTAAACTTTTGTTTGCCGGGGTGTTAAAGTCGAGGAAAATCGATTGTTTTCTCCCCGAAACCTTTTCGATCAGTGGTTACAGCTTCAGCTTCAATGTCAGAAAGTTTTCTATTAAAAACGTCAAATGTGTTTATTAGAAGCTGCATCAATGGGTTAAAATGTATGATTACAAACAAACTAAAATTTTAGTACTTTTTGGTCTTTAGTGTCTGTATATCAGAAGTTAAGGGGGGAAAAAAGAAAGCCCTAAATTCATTAAGACCAATTTGTCCAGGATTGAACCCATGAGTCACTTTTCTCCACCATTTTTTCCATTTTCCAGCAAACTCTCATTCCATTTTGCAGCTGAGTCGATTATTCCCACACGGAAGGTTTTTGAGTGCGCTCTGACAATGTTTTGTCACACGTCCCAGTCTGTGCTGTAAAGTGTTTGTGGGGCTCAAGATGAGAAAAACCTTCATCATGACTTCCTCTTCATCACTAATCACTTTCATCTGTTGATCTTCTTGATCTCTGCTCTGCTGTCTGCTACACAGCAGAGCACAGTGCCCCCCCTGAGATGTGTAAAAAGCAAAATGGGGTTTGTGTGTGCATGTGTTTGTCCTTTATTTGAGGACCAACTTCATTTGGGAGAGACCTTTATGTGGACGAGGACTTAGTTTTAATCATAACATTTGTGGAGTGAAGCTATAACTGAAAAGTTTGCACATGAGTTGTAAATGCTATGATTCATCAAACAAGAATAAAATAAGAACTATTCAATTCAGCCTTTATTTAGACAGATAAATCACATTGAGCCTCGAAGACTCATTTACAAGTGAGATCTGTTTAGACCAGGGGTCTGCAACATTTACGATCAAAATCACCCATGGAAGCCTCGACTGAGCTGTGCGAGAACTTCCAACATTTCTTTTTAGATAAAATCGCAACCACCAGGGCTCTCATTTCTCCTCCATCTCACGATCCATCCATCCCACCTCAATCTGTTGCTGTGTTTGAACATTTTGAACCAGTCTCTCTGTCCTCTCTAGAGCAGGTCATGTGCAGCCTGAAACCATCTGGCTCCCCCTTCGATGTGGTCCCCCCTCGGCTTCTAAAGGAGGTTTTTCACACTCTAGGTCCCTCCATTCTCTCGATTGTAAATAGCAGTCTATCCTCGGGTGTGGTGCCAAAATCATTAAAACATGCTGCTGTTCAACCCCTCCTGAAAAAACCAAACCTCGACCCGTCAGTATTATCCAATTTCAGGCCTGTCTCCAGACTCCCATTTGTTTCTAAACTTCTAGAGAAAATAGTTGAGTCCCAACTAAAGTGCTTCCTGGAGGATCACGCTATCCCCGAGCTTTTCCAGTCTGGCTTCAAATCTCTCCACAGCACTGAGACTGCCCTACTGAAGGTTTTTAACGACATCTTTCTATCCACAGATACTGGTGACTCTGTGCTGCTTGTCCTATTGGACCTCACATCCGCTTTCGACACCATCGACCATGAGATCCTCATTGCTAGGTTGGAGCAGTGGGTGGGCATCTCAGGATCAGCCCTAAACTGGTTCAGATCCTACCTCTCTGACAGGTCTTTTTGTGTGTCCATCAATGATTTTACTTCTGCAGTGGCGGCTCTTAAATGGGGGGTTCCGCAGGGGTCCATCCTGGGTCCTCTCTTGTTCTCCTTATACCTGCTGCCACTCGGTGCTATTTTCCGGAAACACAATATACCTTTCCACTTCTACGCTGATGACTGTCAAATCTACTTCCCCCTAAGACAAAATGGTACAGGCTCTATTCAACCTCTGCTCGACTGCCTGGCTGACATCAGGGACTGGATGGCTTTAAATTTCTTAAGCTTCAATGATAAGAAGTCTGAAGCCATATTGTTCCTTCCCAATGACACAACCTCAAACCACTGCATTGACCTGTCTGCTCTACCCCTGTCCGAAAAACAAAAAGTCAAAAATCTGGGAGTGATAATGGATCCTTCCATGAAACTCAACAGTCATGTAAACATGATCGTCAAATCCTGTTTTTTCCAGCTGAGGCGTCTGTCTAAGCTGAAGCCCATATTATCCAAAAAGCACCTGGAGACAGTGATTCACGCATTCATTACATCTAGGCTTGATTACTGCAATTCACTTCTGTTTGGCGTCAGTCAAGCCACCATTGCACGATTACAACTGGTTCAGAACGCAGCTGCCCGATTTTTAACCAGCACACGCAAAAGAGAGCACATTACACCAGTCTTGGCCTCCCTTCACTGGCTACCGGTTCATCTTCGAATCCAATTCAAAATTCTCATGTATGTCTACAAATCGCTGAACAGTCTCGCCCCCGCCTATCTCTCGGATCTGATACACCCATATGTCCCTCCACGTGCTTTGAGGTCAGAGGATCAGGTACTCTTAATAGTTCCAGAAACTCGCCTTAAGCGCAGGGGTGACAGGGCGTTCTCTGTAGCAGGCCCAAGACTCTGGAACGAGTTACCGCTGCTCATCAAACAGGCCCCCTCCCTCTCGGTTTTCAAATCCCGGTTAAAAACTCACTACTACTCCATCGCTTTCAATGCCAGCTGATTTGTATTGGATCGTTTGATTTATGATCTGCAATGTTTTTATGTTTTTCGTGTTGTACTTCATTGTCTGTGTTGCCTGTTGCGTGTTTGTTTGTCCAGCACTTTGGTGTGGACTTGTTCCTGTTTAAAGTGCTTTATAAATAAAATGGTATGGTATGGTAAAAGAGCCATTTCTGCCCCTTCGTTCACTAAATTAAACGTGTCCGGAGCCACAATACCTGCTACAACTGGGATTCTCAACTGGTGGCCCACAGACCACTTTAAGTTTGTTGGAGGGCGCTTTTCTGGACATAAGGGGTAATTTTATAAAACTAAAAATATCTGATGATTTTGAACATTTATTGTTATTTTTACATTCCATGATAAAATAAAAGATGAAATTATTGTAAAGGAAAAAATATATAGTTTTTGCCCAGTTTCTAAAAATTAAAACAATAAACTTCTTATGTGATTTTTTTAATTGTAGAAAAATTACATATCCTACTTTGAAGAAATAAAGCGTAAAGTGAAAGTGAGTATGTTTTACTCCTTGTAATGTTTCTAGTATTCATATATTTGCTAAATTAATTACAGGAAAACTGCTAAAACTAGCCCTTTTAGTTGGTATAACAACCAATAAAATTCAGTTTTATGTAAGTTTTGGTCAAAGCTTGAAAGAGCCGCTGCAGATGGACCAAAGAGCCGCATATGGCTCCAGAGCCGCAGGTTGCAGACCCCTGGTTTAGACAGACAAAAAGGTAGTGAAACTGGACACATGTAGGAATTGGAGGCAAACAATTTCTATTAAACTTTTTATTCTTGCCTGAGAAGAAAGACCTTGATAATGAAAAAAACACCACGCACATGCTGGTGAAGATTCTCTGTCATTCAGGACATGATAAATAAATAAATAAAAAATGTTCATTACAAAAACAACTGGACTTTATTTGTAACAGAAGACGTTTCTCTTCGGATGAAGAGCAAAACGTCTTCTGTTACAAATAAAGTCCAGTTGTCTTTGTATTGAAAGTTCTTTTGAAAACACCACGCACATACAAGAACATGGTGACATAGACATTCCGTGGGGGATGACAAGGGCGGTGAGGATGTCCAAGGACGCCCTCAGGGGCACTATAGGAGTTCTGATGAGGATGGAATAGTCGGCCAATTCCCTCCGGTGAGATCCGTAAACATTCTCGAGGGATGTCGGGGAATGGCCAAGAACAACGCAATGAGAATGCAAGAGTCCTGAAATGATGACAGTCACAATGTTTATTCAGCTGGTCTCCTCAGGCTTATCTGTGGAATTCCTCGATGGGAGTATATGTGTGTGTGTGTGTGTGTGTGTGTGTGTGTGTGTGTGTGTGTGTGTGGGGGGGGNGAGATAAGGTGGCCTGCAAGACAAGGGAGCCAAATTCAGATAAACGTTTGTTTTTGAAGTCAGGCAGAACTTTAATTTTGATCTCCCTTGAATCTTTGCTGGTCTGACATAGATTCTGAAAGGTCCAAACTAATGCCTCTTTTCCACCGCTCGGCTCGGCTCGGGTTGGATCGGCTCAGGTCGGCTCAGTTCGGGTCGGGTCACATCTATGTTCTGTTTCCACAGCTTTTTTGTACCCCTTCTGTGGGCGGGGTCCAGAATCCTACTCGTCTTACCACATGGTGGCAGTAGTGTTCCTCAAGCTATTTACTACAGTACTAGCCACCACTAGAAGAAGAACACAATAAAGACTTTGTTTCACATATTATCAATTCTATCAAAAACCACAAAGCTGATATTTTTCAAAAAAATCTAGTGTGATCACAACATGTTCATATACGAAATGTATCCTGTTGGAGTTATTTGAAATAAAATTCAATGTTTTATAGACATAAATGTGTCAACCTACGTCCATTATTTTCTACTTTGTTTCACATATTATCAATTCTATCAAAAACCACAAAGCTGATATTTTTCAAAAAAATCTAGTGTGATCACAACATGTTCATATACGAAATGTATCCTGTTGGAGTTATTTGAAATAAAATTCAATGTTTTATAGACATAAATGTGTCAACCTACGTCCATTATTTTCTACTTTGTTTCACATATTATCAATTCTATCAAAAACCACAAAGCTGATATTTTTCAAAAAAATCTAGTGTGATCACAACATGTTCATATACGAAATGTATCCTGTTGGAGTTATTTGAAATAAAATTCAATGTTTTATAGACATAAATGTGTCAACCTACGTCCATTATTTTCTACTTTGTTTCACATATTATCAATTCTATCAAAAACCACAAAGCTGATATTTTTCAAAAAAATCTAGTGTGATCACAACATGTTCATATACGAAATGTATCCTGTTGGAGTTATTTGAAATAAAATTCGAATTTTTATAATTTATTTTCGTTGTGCAAACACAGGTTTTGGAAAAAGTCAAAGCGAAACTACTTTAAATGCAGCACATTTGACCATACGTGACAATATTAAAGCGTGGTTAAGCTCAGGAGCCCTCGTACTATTAAAGTCAGCTATGAAATATATTTTATATCTGTTCATTGAGCTACATTTAAAGACATAAAGCCGCCCGCGCGCCGCGTGTTACTCGTGGCGAAACTACTTTTTAAAATCGTGCAGTTTTGAGCAGTACGTGATTTTATTAAGGACACGTTCAGCTGAAGACCCATCTTTGCTATAAATTTAAAAAATAACAATTGTTTTTACCGTGTTATTCATGTAAAAGTCCTGCCGTGGTAGCTTCCCTGGCTTCCGTAAAAACAGCTCGAGTCTCCTCCTCCCTCCTTCCGGAGCGGGTGAGCTCGCTTCAGTACACCTCTGAAAGCAGCCCGATAATCTCAGGAAATCTCGCGCGGCTCCGCTCGGAATAGCCGGTGGGAAAGGATGAAAGGGGGTCTCTGCGACGCACATATGACGTAACATCCGACCCGAGCCGACCGGTGGAAAAGGGGCATAAGTGGACGCACCATGCACTGATCTATGCCTGAGAATATAGATAGGAGAGATCATATCTCTCCAGTTTTAGCTTCTCTCCATTGGCTCCCTGTCAAATTCAGAATATGATTCAAAATCTTACTTCTAACCTATAAAGCTCTCAACAACCTAGCTCCATCTTATATCACAGATCTTATTGTTCCATATTTTCCTAGAGCATATTGCTCTCAGACTGCAGGCTAACTCGCAGTTCCTAGTTTCCAAAAGCAGAGTGGGAGGAAGATCTTCCAGTTATCAGGCTCTGCTCTTGTGGAACCAACTTCCAGTTTCTGTCCAGGAGGCTGACACATTGTCCAGTTTTAAGACTGGACTTAAGACTTTCCTTTTTGATAAATCCTATAATTAGGGTTGGCTTGTTATGCTGCTATAGGCTTAGACTGCTGGAGGACAAATTTACCTCATTTCTTAAAATTATTATATATATATATGTATATATATATATTTTTTTTTTTTTACAAATGATTAGTTTTCATTTGATACTATTTCTATCTTAATGTGATTCTTGACCTGCCATTGTGTATTTGTTCCTCTCAAACCCAGCTGGTTGAAGCAGATGACCGCTTGTCCTGAGTCTGGTTCTGTTAAAAGTTTCTTCCTCATGAGGGAGTTTCTCCTTTCCACTGTCGCCTTCGTGCTTGCTCAAGATGATAGTTCTGTGATGGAGTTAAACTCAAAGCAGTCGGCTCCTCCGATAAGTAATGTTGAATTATTATTTTTATATATGAATGTTTCTGTTCTGTGCCCTGAGATGACCTGTTCTGTCTTGGCGCTATATAAATAAACTGAAATCTGAATAGACTGACAAACATATTTTCAATGATTGCAGTCAACCAATAGTCAGAGGGTCCTTGCAAATGAGGTGTAAATGTGAATGAGACTGTGGTTTCACTAAATTGTGCAGAGGTGTGGAGGGCAGAGTTTGTGGCCTGAGCTGATGGTAAAAACAGAGAATGCAGGAGAAAAGATGATTTCACGGAATCTGGTGGAAACCAGCCATCCGGTAGTTGTTTTAGATTTTATTGGAACAAACAGGGAAGTGTTTCTAGTTTGGCTTGTAGATATAAACTGTTAAAGAAGACATTTCTGATACTTGATGTATGGACAAAATTGAAGTGTTGCTTGTATGAAGTTTAGAAAAAAGTTGTATTTTATACTTTTATTTTTGTCAATAAGTATTGTCTGATACGGTTTTGTTAAAAACACAAGCTTTACTACCATAACTCAGTTAACATGCATACTCACTGATATCTGGCTAAAAGAAAACAACTCGAATGAAAAACACGACTGCAGCCTCACCTAAACTACACGTTCTATCTAGAGTGCATTAAATGCAGCCACCTGTTTAAAGCTTGTTACCTTTTATGAGTACATAAAGTACATTGTATTTTTCAGGACTAATTAGTTCTACATGATTATGGAGGAAATGTGCTAGAAGAGTCTTTGAATTTATCCTTTGTATTTTTAAAATCCAGTAATTAGTATAATTGTTAAATTCAAGCTGAATAATAAAAAAAAACTTTAAAACTTAACAGAGCGTCAGATGAATAAAGTGTTTAAATGTGTCATGAAACTCATTGGTTTGTCACTCATGCTCACGTCTGCGTGCTTTAACTCATTCCTCATCTGAGTAAACACAGTAAATAAGGCACGATTAGTGATGACTGCCGTTAGAATTTTCCATGTCGCTTGAGGTGGTAGTCCTCTCCAGTCCTCTCCTTTCAACACAGGACCCCGACTGGCATCATCAAACCCAACGCTGAATCGAGCGGGTCTCCAAAATATCTGCCCGATCAAAATTAATGCTGCGCCTCTTTTAAATGTGCTGCTGTCTGACAGCTAGATAATATTTTATGCATAGCCTGGTTGTGTGTCACTGCACAAACTGTTCCTGGACAAAAAAAAAAAAATACATCTGTACCGAAATGGTGGGACTGGAAGCACGATCCATACAGTGTGCCGGTACTCAGGGCACTGGAGTGGTGCGCCCAGAATCTGGAGATTATGCACCATAACCAATGTTCCCTGAAGGAAGGGAACAAGGTGCAACATATGGTATGGGAATTGCGCCCCCTCACCTGAAGCATTACAATCATGCCTTTTAAGGTCAGTGAGCATCCAACGTCACCAGGGGGCCCCGCCCCCCTGGTATAAAGGACGCTGCATGCCTCATGTTCGTCCTCCGCATGCACTTCACCGAGATTGGGCATTGGAGGGGCCAACATGTGTTGCACCTTGTTCCCTTCCTTCAGGGAACATTGATTATGGTGCATAACCTCCAGTTCCCTATCAGTCAGTTCACTGCGGTGCAACATATAGTATGGGAAGTTGCAATCACGCCCTGGAAATGCATGCTTTTTGCGGACTTTAGCCTAAACAGACAGGCGTTAACACGTTCAATTCTTCTTTGTAGAGAGCACAGCCTATGTGACGTCACGTGTTGTGACATCCAGGCTGTAGTGTTTTATAAACGTGTTAGGAGATGCCCAGTTAGCAGCTGCATAGATATCTGCTACTGAAACACCCTGAAATAAGGCCCACGAAGTGGCTAGGCCTCGAGTTGAGTGAGCATGTACCCCACTGGGTACCTGTTGACCTTTGCTACTATATGCTCTAGAAATGGCCTCTGTCACCCAGTGGGAGAGGTGCTGTTTTGATAAGGCTCTGCCTGTTACAGGCTTAGCAAAGCATACGAACAGCTGGTTTGTTTTGCGCCCACTGCTAGTTCTCTCCATATAAATGCTCAGGGCCCGCACAAGGCAGAGTGCATTTAAACGCCTCTGTTCTGCATTCAGAACAGGAGGGGGATGAAATGCTGACAGTTCAAAGCCCAGACTTTTGTAGTTTAAAGTTCGGACTTTAGGCACATATGCAGGGTTTGGGCGCAGAGTGTCCTTTGACCCATCCTGAGCAAACTGAGTGCACAGGTGATGGACTGACAGTGCATGTAGGTCACCCACATGCTTCGTCGAACACAGAGCTAAGAGCAGTACGGTCTTGTAAGACAGCAAATCAATCTTAATGCTCTGTAGGGGCTTGAATGATGGTCCACAGAGGGCGTCCAGCATGAGAGACAGGTCCCACTGTGGGGCTAAAACTTTGCTCGGAGACCTTTTTCCTCAGCACGCCCTTCATGAATCGGATCATGAGAGGGTGGGCACCGGGTGATTTATCCCCCACATCCCTCATGGTACACTGAAACAACGGACAAAAAGACTTTAATAGTGGAAAAGGAGCGACCCTTCTCCAACAGGTCTTGCAGAAAAGTGAGAAGCTAAGCTATATTATAGGAATATGGGATAATTTTCCTCTCTAGACACCAGATCTCAAAAATACGCCATTTGCGTGCATAAAGCATCTGTGTTGACTCTGCCCATGCACCCTGTATTGTATTCACCACCTTACTGGGCAAGCCAGAGGTCATCAGTCTGTCCCTTTCAGGGGCCAGACCAATAACTACCAGAGGCCCGGGCGTTGCCATACCTGCCCGTGGGCCTGTGACACCAGGGGCCTCATGTATCAACCATGCGTGCGCACAAAAACATTGCGCACGTCACTTCCCACGCAAAAGCCCGTATGTATCAAAACTGAACTGAACGTGAATATATGCGCATCCAGGTACATATCCACGCAAGCTCCCGAGCAGGCGTACGCACGTTTCTGTGGTTCTTGTTCCTTTGGCGACACTTACAGGTGTTTCAGAGAAACTGAAGCCCCACAGTCTGTGGTTGACTTTAAGAGCGGCTTGAAGACCTTTCTTTTCAACCGAGCATACTCTTCCTCCTCATGATTCTACTTTTGATCTGAGTTGATACTGTTGTTGATTTTAATTGTTTTATTATTTGTCTTATTGACATTCAAATATGTTGCACCTTGTAGCACTTTGAGATTTCCATTAATGAAAAGTGCGTTATAAATTGAATTCATTATTATTATTATTATTATTATTATTATTATTATTATTATTATTAACAGTTCAAGATGTGTAAATGATTAATATTCCCTCCAAACACACGATTAACAAGTATTACATCCACATGACGCAGTGAAATAAAGGACGCGCAACGTTGTGCCAAAAATAAATTTAACAGGAACGGATTCATTCAGCCTTACTGGAGGTTATAATAAATAGTGTAACACGCAGAGCATTTATTTAGAAACAGATATAGTTTTCCGATCTAGGATATGGCTTATCAGCCGTTTTCAGAAATAATAATTTTCCAGTTTGGCACTGCATGCTGCGCTCTGGGGAGCCGTGCATCACGCGTGCATACAGAAGCAGCGGTCAAACTGTTCCACAGAGCTGCAGGTCGATCGGGACTGTGCAGTCCAGTCCACACAAAGCCGGATCATGTCCAATGGAATGGTCTCATCCATATGTTTCCAAAGGCTGAGTGGTCGCGCTTGGAGCGCGCGCGCACCCTCACCGGTGTCGACACGGCAGCTGGAGGTGTTTCATTATCTGCGTTTATTGTAGATTTCTCCAAAATGACACGTGAAAGTACACCTTATATAACTTGTAGGAGAGCAAAAGCTTCACAGACAGACTGCGCACAGGGCTGCGGGGCGCGCGCTGCGTCTGGAGACTCCAACATCATGTCATGAAAAGTCTCCACCAAGACGCACAGACTCGTTTCTTCACATCATCTACATAAACAAAGATCTATGTTCTAGCAAACATCCAAGTAAGTTCCTCTGTGTTTACAGTAATAATGGTAATAAACTCGTGCGCAAAGTTAATATTTCCACACAGAATGAATGAATGAGCCGGTTCGCGCACCACAGCAGGGTGCGCGCGCACACAAATACCGACAATCACTCGTTCTTTGCATGATGAACACATTTTATTACTATTCTTACTTAGGATGTTTGTCCTCACTCATATTATATTGAATTCATTATTTTCCCGAATCTAGAAATGATTTCTGATCGCGCAGGGATCAAACAAACATGTCCTTCACACATGCAGGAAGTAATTTGCATCTGTTTAACATATGTAAATGTAGGCGTGTCAGGGGAGGTGTCTCACGTGCGCTCAGTTCCACGTCAATTGTGATGTACAAAAGGAATGTGCGTGGATTCAGGTGTACGCACAGTTTGATAAATCTGGATCTTTTTGTGCGTAGACACTTTTCTGGATTTCACCGTACGTCACTTTTCAGTAGGAAATCCACGCAGGTTTTTGATACATGAGGCCCCTGGTCTCTGTGAGCAGGTAGCTGCCATGGTCTTCCTGCTAGTAGTGAAATCACTTCTGCAAACTAGGCCTTCTTTGGCCACTTTGGGACGACCAGAATCAGTGAGAGGGCCCCCCTACACACACGCTCCAGTGTCGTCTGAATCAGAGCAACAGGTGGGAATGCGTAATAGCGCCTTGTTGCTGGCCAATCGTTCGCAAATGCGTCCAACCCCAGTGATGCGTTCACGTCCAGTATGGAGTGAAACATAACAAGTTAGGCGTTTTCCTTGCACGCGAAGAGATCTACGTCTGCTTTCCCTACCATGCCCAGATCTGGTCCACGATACGGGGGGTGCAGACGCCACTCCGAGGGGAGGGGCGCGCCTCTTGAGAGTGCGTCTGCCCCGTAGTTCAGTTTCCCTGGCAGGTGTGTTGCTCTTAGTGAGAGCACCCGTGAATTGTACCATGTTAGAAGTTTTTGGGTCAACAGCAGGAGGGGCGGGGAGCGAGTGCCCCCTTCTCTGTTGACGTGTGCGATTGCGCACATGTTGTCTGATCTTATCAAAACATGTTGACGTGTGATCAGACCCCTCCTATTGAAGTGTTTCAATGACAGGAACACAGCCATCAGCTCCAGCTGATTGATATGGAGCTGAGCCTCCTGCTGGGACCATACACCTCTTACATGTTGGTTTCGGCAAAGACCCCTCCACCCAGACTTTGAGGCGTCTGTTGTCACGAGGGCCCGAGATAACACTCTGCCCAGTGGAACATCCCTACTGAGTGCTGTAGCGTCCCTCCATAGCTGCAAGTCTTCCAGGCAGTCTGAGTTGACTTTCATCCCCCCCATTTGTTGCGAGAGGACGAGCTGTTGCTACCTGTGGAACCAAATCTGAAATGGGCGCATTTTTAATAAGCCCAGATGAATTGAAACGATTCCTGCTGCCATGAGACCCAGAAGACGTTGACAAAGTCTGCGTGTCACAGTTTTGTCCAGTTGGAACAGGGCCAAGCATTGCTGGAGGTCTGATATTCACTTTTCTGACAGTCTCGCTCTGTACAGAACAGAGTTCAGCTCCAAAACTAGGAAAACTATGTCCTGGATCGGCGACAAATGACTCTTTGCTGAATTTATCACAAAACCTAGGGATTGTAGGTGTGACATCACTCAAGCCGTGTGTAGTTTTGCTTGCTCCTGGGAGCTTGCTAAAATTAAAAGGTCGTCTCTAAATAATCCAGCACTCTGATGCCTTGACCTCTCATGGGTGCCAGGGCTGCTTCGAGGCATTTTGTAAACACCCTCGGGGCTAACAAGAGGCCGAAAGGCAAGGCTTGATATTCGTACGTGGTGTCCTCGAACGCGAAATGTAGGAACTTCCTGTGGTTGGGCAAGATGCTGATATGGAAATAAGCATCCCGTAGGTCCACACTGCAAAACCAGTCTCCTGGGCACACAGATTGGACCACCTGTCTCAGTGTCAACATTTTGAATTGTACGATCTCAGCCGTCTGTTTAAACGTCTCAAATCCAAAATGGGCCACAGGCCCCCCCTTTCTTCGGGACCACAAAGCATTTGCTATAATAGCCTTTGTTTCTCTCCTGAGGAGGAACAACTCTGATTGCTCCCTTCTGCATGAGGGAGCGTATTTCCTCTCTCAGTATGGGGACGCGAGCTGGGCTCATTGTTGACGTAATCACCCCAGAGAAGGGTGCTGGTCGTCTGTAAAACTGCAGTCTGTACCCGTGGACTACAGTTCCCATGACCCATTGCGATGGGCCGCATGTTGCCCAAGCTCTCGCGTGAGCAGCAAGTCTGGAAGGCATGTTCACCCGAGAGTCCGGTTGTTTCAGGTGAGGTGGGGACACCAACCTCCCTGTGAAACTGAGGGCTCGTGTGGCCCTCTAGTGGACGGAGGTTTAATGGCAGTTTGGGGCCTATTTGTTTGAAACATTCCACTTTTTTTGTTTGTGGACTCATTTGGCCCGGTTCTGTGCAAAGACTTATTAGAGGGGAGTTGACAGACTGTTCTGAACGGCTGCACGGCCTCTTTATTGACTCTGACTTCATGAAAAAATGGTGGGAATTTCCCTTCAATGCCGACTCGAGAGACATAGCATTTTTCACACTTTGAGGTTTTATTATTGCCTGAAAAAAAAATTCTCTTCATTACACACACAGGGAAATGTGTTTTGTGCGGTATTGTACATACTTGACCAGTTAGTCTGGGTTTCTTGACCACAGGCTCTGGTGAAACTTGGTCGGCTCTTCTTTTTCCTGTTGGGTGAAGACGCCTGGAGTGTTGTTGAAGCAGCTGAAAAGTTAGGCTGACTTCTGCTTTCTGTCCCTGCTTGCTGAAGAAGTTCTGGGCTGTCCAGCTTGTTTTGGGATGAACCAATGTTTAGACCAGGCTTGTCCCTGTGGCGCGCGGCTCGGATGTGGACATTGCCCTCTGCTCGTTTGGTTCGAGCATTGGCCTCTTCTGAGCTGGGCGTCTAAGGAGAGAATATTGTCTCTGTGGTGCGTTTCTGTGACCGCTGGAGTCCCTCATCTGTGCGTAGTGCCTCCTGGGCAAACCTTCACGTAGGGCTTCCTCCTGCTTCCGCCTCTGGTCACAGCGGCTCTGGATTTTCTCCAGGGTGCCTCCAAACAGTCCTGAAGGCTCCACCGCCTGATGGAGGAAAGTGGAGCGCTGGCTTTCAGGCAGCTCAGTCAGAGTGAGCCACAAATGTCTCTGAGCCACCACAGTCTCAGCCATACATTTACCTTGGGCGATGGCAGCCGCACACGTCAGACGAAGGATAAAGCCTGCTGTTCTGCGTGTCTCCTCCAGCGTCTCCGCCACCTGCTTCTTTGATGACATCTGCTGAAGCTCCTGTAGCTTTTCAGCCTGGTACGCCTGCAGCATGGAGGCCATGTTAAGCGCGCGTGCAACGAGGCCCTGAGCGCGGTAACATTTCTCCAGCTGAAGTGCTGATATGCGGCATTGCTTGATGGGGAGCGTTGGCTTGGAGCCAGAAGTTTTTGGCACCAAGTGTGCTGCCAAGGTCTCGTCCATCTGCGGCATGTGTGCTAGGCCCACCGCCTCCATGTCCTCCACATCGAGGAACTGTGACAAAGGCAGGGAGAGGGCTGCCCATGAGCGGGTCAGCTCAGTCATAAAGTCTAGGAAGACAGGCATTTTGTGTCTCACCGGGACCTGCTGCTTAGCCAGAAAGTAGTTGCCCGCCAGTCTAGTCTGTTGTTGACGAGATGGGGTGCAGGCCAGGTCACCTTCAGAGTCTCAGCTGCCCTGTGGCACAGCTCGAACAGGGCCATGGTGGAGCCGTCCGCCTCGCCCGGAGCTGCTGCCGCTCCCTGGGAGAAGTCCTTGGAGTCTCCGTCATCCTCCTGTTCCTCGTTTTAGTCCGACATCTCACATGAGACTGTGACAGACGCCTCGTCTGACTGCAGCGTCTCACGCGAGTCAAACTTTGAAGAGAAAATGGGCTGACTTTTGCTGCCTCTCACTTCCTCGTGGAGGTCCATTCGGTCTCCCCAAGTCAACGCCCCGCTGTCCTCCATCGCGTCAGACTTGAGCTCTGCTGAGGGCCTGAGCATCTCGGACAGGAGCGGGTCTTTTGTCACTCACTGGCCGTAAAAGGCATGATTGTAATGCTTCAGGTGAACCGCGTGGGGGCGCAATTCCCATACCATATGTTGCACCGCAGTGAACTGACTGATAGGGAACTTCCTATTTCTTGTAACAAAGAAGAGCTAACTGTGCATGTACAACTTTTAACGAGAGTTTATGGGCTAAGATTCTTGCATCCCCCCAGGGTGGAAATACGTTGCCAATCAGAGACAATGTTTTTGAAAGAAACAACTTAACTCATCAT
>JBBPBX010036922.1:8479-25650 GCA_038048925.1 Garcialebias charrua | reverse complement strand
TTCAGGTGTGGATCCTCAGCTTGGGTGCTGCGTTTGGTTTTAGCTCCTATGGTCCAATAGCACTGTTTGGAGTTATAGCCAACGAAAGCGCTCCCTCAAACTACTGCGGGACATCGCATGCCATTGTTGCCCTGATGGCGAACAGTAAGTTTAGTGAGGTTAATTAAGTTTAGTATCACGTGTTTAAGATGGGACACTGGTTTTTGATTTTGCCCTTTCTTTGTCTTTAAGTTGGTGGCTTCCTCTCTGGATTACCGTTCAGCACAATTGCCAAGCACCACGGCTGGGAAACGGCCTTCTGGGTGGCAGAGATGGTCTGCTTGGCCACTACTGTTGGATACTTCCTGCTACGCAACATCCGGACCCAGATGGGACACCTGCCTGAGAAGGCAGACTAGCACCATGACTCCACTACGCTCTGCGTCCACAGACATCAGTATTATTTTACAGCATTTCAACCGTCAGGCCTGCAGGACGTTAACACTCAAGCTGGGTCTACTCACCGCCCCACGCCCCCAACTAAACGTGTGCTTTTTTATTTTAGTTTAACACTACTGTATATTAGTTGCTCAGTTAGAACGGCACATTTTCTAACCTGAGAGACAAACACAAGTTTTCTCTACAAAAGCCTCAGCGAGGCAGGCTACTGGTGCTTGGTTTGGAATAAATTGAACTTTTTTTTGTTTCAAATTGCTGTAATGAGCAATTTTAAATTGAAGTGCAATACTTTATGATATTTTTTAATTAAAACGTGGAATTTTTAATATGACAAAGTCAAGGGCTTCAATCTGAGTTTTTTCCTTGTTTTCATAGTTCTCATTTTCTTGCTATGCACGTTGCCAAAAACAACTGCAACACAGAACATTGACATACAATTCTGGATTTATTCTGTTGAGTATTTACAAAACACGATGTATTTACAAGGCATTTATAAGCAAAAAAAAACACAACCCCCCACTTTAATCTTTCCTGCAAGTTTTGGTGTGCACACACTTCTCTAGTTTTAGGACCCAGCTCCAAAGTTGCCAGCTTTCTCTGCGACCTCCAGTGCGCTCTTCAGGTTAGTGTCGAACAGTTCACACCTGAAGGGAAAGTGCGACTTTAAGCCAGCGTGTGCATTTTAGAACCGTATCAAACACAAGGCTGTATTCAAATGTGAACGAAAAGGCAGCAGGATTACCTGATGGGCATTTCCAGGGAGTAGAACGGGTTCTTGAGAGCGAAGTCGGAGTAGATCTCATAAATCTTCTTCAACAGGACGTCAATACCCGACTGCCGAGGGTCAGCCAGGACAATGAACTTTATTCCTGAAAGAGCACAGATGGAGCGAAAAAGACAAATCAGACATTTTCTATTTCAACAAGAAGCAGTAATGGATGTTTTATAAAAGAACATGAAACAAGTGGTTATTACATATATCAAGCACAATTTTAAAACCACTCCTGTGGAACTAGAACCATATTTTCCACCGTACACGTCGCATCAGTCCAAATATGTTTAATGAAGTGGAAAAAAAAAACATAAATAAGACGCTTCACCGTACACGTCTCATCTATTATGTGTCATCGCTGACAACTCAGAAATGTGGGCCGGTGTTGTGCCAAAAATCGATATTTGGCAGCCATGGGAGCGTGCATGGGGGGACTTTAACAAGAATTTAACAAGATTAACACTTACAAGGAATTTGTTTGAAATTACAGTAAAGGTGTGTCTCAGTCTAACTTTTGCTTAATAAATGCACTTTGACGGTCAAATCAGCTGCATTTTCAAAAGCTGATTCACAGAAGCGGGAGAACTCAGAGAGACGACTCGCTGTGCATTTCTTTGAAATTCAACAAGACAAACACCTAAAACAATCATTTGTTTGCTCGACTGTAAAAAATGTGTCTCAGTTGAACGTTTACTTAATAAATCCACTTCAATGGTCAAATCAGCTGCATTTCGTCAGGGTGTCGCAGCGAAAAGGGCCATATCTCAGCCAAAAATTAGTTTATGAATATGGGGAAAAAATCCATAAATACGTTGCATTGGTGTATAAGTTGCATTGCATGTAAATTATACAAAAAACTGTGACTTATTAGACCAAAAAATACGGTAATCATTTTGTTGAGCTGCTGCAGGCAGACATCTATACTGTTGCAGCCAAATAAACGTGGATGACCCATTTCTTCTGACTAATGGCAGGTTTTATGAAACATGCTTTAAAGGATTTTTAAATACAAGAAGTGGCTGCACACCCTTTTGTAGACAAAATTATACAGACACGCTCTACATACACCCCAGAAGCTTCTTGGCTAATTTCACCACAACTGCATTGTCTTATCGTATCAAGTTTGAGTGTTTCGAACAACTCTTCTTGGCAGAATTCGTCAAACTCCTTTAAACTGGTGTAAGCCCCTTGATAGCAGTTTATCCGTTTTAACTGTGCTCTATAAATAAAGATGACTTGACTTGGTTGGCTTCTTGACATAAACCTGGCTTTTATCCATAGTCTGCTAAAAGTTCAGTCTGGTTGAGGTTGGGGCTTTGGAAAGCCCATTCCAGAAAGTCGGCTGCTTTATCCAATCAGAAAACATTTTTGACATGTCTGGGGTGATTCTCACATTTGAAGTCAGTTGTGTCCAAGTTTTAAATGTGTAGCTCTTGAGGGAAGTTTATAAATGTGGTGGTAGTCCTCAACCATTGTTCCGTCCACTTTCTGTAATTCACCAGTGCCACAGCACCAGTCTACTGTTGGGAGTATCGGTCAGTCCAATGAGTGCTTTCAAACATCCTTTTTTACACTGACAAAAATAAATCACCAGAAGTAAATGGTAAATGGACTGTACTTATAAAGCATCTATCTTATCAAGACACTCAAAGCTCTTTACACTACAATCTGTGTCCTCATTTACCCATTCATACAGCACTCTACCAGATCTCTACAAATAATAATCAGTGCTTTATCACATTCATACACTGATGGGACAAACAGAGACAATGAGGGGTTCAGTGTCTTGCCCAGGGACACTTCATCACGTGACTGCTGGTGGAATCAAACCCACAGCTCTTGCATTGGAGGACGACTGCTCTACCACTAAGCCACAGCAGCCCAAGTACATCCTGGTATATGTCTAAGCCTGTACATATAATTTTACCTCTGTGTGAACTGGAGAAAACCTACAATGAGTTAAAACGTGTACGCTCAAGTTGTTTGTAAAAAGGCTGAAGTTGCATGTTGTATAGATTTATTCCAACATGGAAATAAGAAAAAAATCAATAAAAGCCAGAAGGTCAAAAGTTCATCGTGCCCCATGACGAGTGGACGTAAACATTTGACTGCAGCTGTTAATGCACGTCTTCTTGACTCACACCACCCAGAGAGTCACTGGTTCAGTCTAATACCATGGCCCATCTGACAAACCACAAAAAATATCCATCATGTAACAATAATATGAAGATACTTTTATTTTGAAAGAGCTTTTACTGTTGCGGCTAATCACGGTCCGAGCTGCATATCTAGTGTTTTCCACACAGTACAAGGCATTACCTTCTAAAACATGATACTGTAGTATTATTAGGGTTTAGACCAGGGCTATTCAACTAAACTGCTCAGGGGCCTGACATGCAGCAATTAATCATTCTGTAAATAAACCAAGTATTACAATAATCTGTTACCTTTTAAATGTGTTTATTTTGTTGAATTGAATCATAAATGCAATAAACAGAACCCAAAACCGCCAGTTGAATAGCCCTGGTTTAGACTTCCTCCCCAACTATCCAAACACAGCTTCACTATTTTACATTATGCTTAGAATACTGTGCAAAACATTAAAGCAACAATTTGTTCATATTTTACTTTCAAGAAGCCATATTTTATTATAAAAAAAAAACTAGAAAATATAATAAAATAAACTACATTAGCAAGTACTTAAGCTTTCTTTTTTTCTGATGTATAAATTATTTAAAAGTTAAAAACCTGTCTCAAGCCCCACAGATTAACTAAAGTTGCGCGTGTACCCAACAGATAAATCAGCCAAGAATCTATTTTAATAGTACATGTAGATTTTTTTTTTACAATTGTTTCTGTTTGCAAGTTAAATCAACAAGAAATGCAGAAAAAGCAATCTGGCAATACTGAAACGTGTACTAAACAGCCAGTCTTGTTCATGAAAGTCATGTTTTAAAAAACAAACTTGCAAAGACCTGAGACGTGGCACGAAAGACACACCATCATTTGGTCAATCTAACAACTGTGCACCTGAGTTAAATCAGACGACGAGGGGTAGCTGGTTATTCAGAAAAATCTAAATGATAAAACAATCTACATGGAAAAAAGGGTCAAGATAAATTACCCAAGATGTTAAAAGTGGTAGTTCATTAGAGAGTTTAAAGCGTCTGTGACATGATTTTGTAACTATGCATAAAATTGCCCAACATAAATATCTTGTATCATTCAGCTATGTTTGTTTTTGCAAACAAACTTATAAATAAATTTAATTTTGATTTAAAAGTGATTTTAAACTTCGCGCCGTGTTTATTCACGGGAAATCCGATTACACGCGAATGCAACATCTGTGAAGTATCGGCAGAGGCAGTCTGCGTCTTTCTGGAGATCGCCTGCAGATCGCCTTTTTTTTTTTTCTTGAAAAATGCTGTTACGTTGTGTCGCATTTGGGTGTTCTAATATCATCAGTGAACAAGTGAGCCTTTTCACTTTCCCAAAAGAAGAAATACTTTGTCAAGAATGGAATAAATAAAGCTGCCCCCCCTCGGAGCTCCCTCGCTTCCTGAAAAGGTAAGACTCAAATAAATACGGGTGCAGACCTAAATTAGAACCTGCTGTTTCTTGTTCATCTAACTTTCTGCTTCCCAAACTGAAGACAAATAGCTCAAATCTTCACTTAGATTGCTAAATTCGTCGGGTTTTAAATTGTCCGCCATTAATATGTAAAAGCATACCAGAGCCCTCTGCCCGATACTACGTCACAGATGTTGCATTCGCGTGTAATCGGATTTCCCGTGAATAAACACGGCGCAAAGTTTAAAATCACTTTTAAATCAAAATTGAATATATTTACAAGTTTGTTTGCAAAAACGAACATAGCTGAATGATACAAGATATTTATGTTGGGCAATTTTATGCATACCGTATTTTCCGGATTATTGGTCGCACCGGAATATAGGTCGCAGTGTCCAATTATTGCCAAAAAATTGGAAAAATCCATAAATAGGGCACCGGAATATAGGTCGCACCTACGTCACCGCCGACGTAACGCGTCATCCACTGCTGACGCGCCGCGTGACCGCTGAGTCAACCCGGCAATATGGACCGAGTGTTTAGCTCTGCTGCTAATGTCTGCCAGAAGCTAACAGAAGCTAACACGAGACGAGTCCGCCTCTCAGAAAACACGAATAAAAAAATCGAATTTTATGTCAAATGTTTTTTCCAGGACATAGTTAAGTACATTAGAGCCTTATAATTACTCTGTAAGCAGAAATAAATATACTTATACTATATACCTATTGGTTTCGAAGCAATTTATAACATAAAGAGAAGCTAACAGAAGCTAACACGAGACGAGTCCGCCTCTCAGAAAACACGAATTAAAAAATCGAATTTTAAGTCAAATATTTTCTATAGACCATCGTTACGTACATTAATGTCATATTCTGTAAGCAGAAAAAATATACACCGAGTGGTTTAGAAGTTATTTAGAAGAACACCGATAAAAAACTAATGCTCACGGGAAGTCCGCCACACAGAACACCGAATAAAAAAATCTAATTTTAAGTCTAATATTTTCTATAGACCATTGTTACGTACATTAATGTCCTATAATTTAAACTCTGTAAGCAGTAAAAAATATACACCGAGTGGTTTTGAAGCTATTTCTAACATACCGGTAAACAGAACAGCCACAAGCTAACAAAAAGCTAAGCTAAAAGATCGTTTTTTTTTTATTTTTTATCTCAAACATCTAATAAAGCTACCGGTACTCACTTGTAAACGTCCACACTGTGATTCCATTCTGTAAGTTTCAGAAAAATCCGCTGAGTGGTTCTTGACTTATCTTGCAAAAAAAACAGCTAAGAAACACAGAGCTAACAGCTACATCCAGGCCAGCAGGCACACAGTCAATCCGAGCACAGGAGCTTATTTTGGGACACATGAGCTGGAAACCATACGGTCTTCTTCTTCTTGGGTCGGTGTACTCTGGAAGTGGTACTGCACAGCGTCACAGCGCCCCTAGTGGCCGAAAGTGGTACTGCACAATTTTTCTGCCAAAGTGAAACAGGCTGATATCTGAGTCAAAAATTGGTCTAAAAATATTTTAAAAAAATCCATAAATAGGTCGCATCGGATTATAGGTCGCAGGCCTTGAAAAACCCATAAAAAGGTGCGACCTATAATCCGAAAAATACGGTAGTTACAAAATCATGTCACAGACGCTTTAATGTCAAAACCGTCACGACATGTATGTATAATAATGATTGGGACAGATGTGCAAAGTGTCTACAGCCTTTTGTCATACACGGTGGAGGCTCTGTCATGGTTTGGGACATTTTAAAGAATATATTTTTTTAATGTGCTATTCAGGTTCAGGCAAATGCTGTTTTGAGTTATACAACGTATTGAGTTTGCACATGCTTTAAAGGTCCACTGACATCATCTTACAAATTTGCATGAAATGAGGGAAGATATATATATTTTATCATTCAACTATGTTTGTTTTTGCAAACAAAATGATAAATTAATGAAAATTCCTTTCAAACTGAGTTTAAAATTAAAAACCGCTTTTCTCTCTGAAAAATCCGACTACAAGCGAATGCAACATTTGTGACGTAGGGAGCAGGACCTTCAGTCTTCGTCTGCCATTAACGCATATTCATTCTCTGCCAGATCGACTTTTTTTGTTGCAAAACTTAAAAAATGTCGGTTCGGTGTGTCGCATTTGGGTGTTCTAATATCATCAGTGAACAAGTGAGCCTTTTCACTTTCCCAAAAGATGTAAGAACTTCATCAAAAATGGAATAAATAAAGCTGCCCCCCCTCGGACTGAGCTCCCTGCTTCCTGAACAGGTAAGAGTCAAATAAATACGGGTGCAGACCTAAATTAAAACCTGCTGTTTCTGCTCATCTAACTTCCTGCTTCCAAAACTAAAGACAAGTAGCTCAAATCTTAACTTTGATTGATAATTTTGTTGTTTTATTTCTTGTTCGCCATGAATATTTAGTTCGCCACTGAATATAATATCACTCTTTGCCCCACTCCCCTCAGGACGGAGGTTGAGGAGCATCAAGTGTAGAACCACTAGACTGAGGAACAGCTTCTACCCTGAGGCTGTTAGACTCATGAATAAATAAAAATAAAATAAAAAATAAACACTGCAAAATATCACATTGTGCTGATGCTGATCTGTTTTCTTGTTGCTGTGTTCATCTGTGACCATCTGCTCATACAAACTCATGTTCGTGCCGCTGTTTATTCCCACTATATTAGGCTTAGTGTATTAATAGTTGATGTTTTTCTTAGTTAATTCTAGATGTTATTACTGTTTTTCTCTTGCATTTGTTGTTGGATGTAACTGGGACCCCTGTGTACATAATCTCGTTTTCATCACATGTACCACATGCGGTGCAAATGACAATAAAGACTCTCTGACTCTGAATATTTATATGGGGCGTTCTTTCTCCTACGTCACAAATGTTGCATTCGCTTGTAGTCTGATTTTTCAGAGAGAAAAGCGGTTTTTAATTTTAAATTCTGTTTGAAAGGAATTTTCATTAATTTATCATTTTGTTTGCAAAAACAAACATAGTTGAATGATACAATATATATATCTTCTATCATTTCATGCAAATTTGTAAGATGATGTCAGTGGACCTTTAAACGGCATTGCAATTACTGTCCGTTTTGTAACAAGATACATGAAACGGGATGTTTACAAGGACACATTGTTGCCCACCACACATTACACTGACCTGTGAGGGTCTGAAAGCAGTGAAGTTTAAAGACGTCCGTTTCCAGCATCTCGATTCCTGAACTGCCAACTTCAGGAGACAGCTGTGAACCGATGGCAAATAACCTGAACACACACAGAGACAGTGTCTAATGAGGCGCACCTTCAAACTGGACATCATGTTACACTGTATCAACATTTATATCAGAACACTGCTGATTTCACTGGCATTGTGTGGACATAAACCTGAAAGGTCCAGACCTGAAAAACGCCTGATTTCAGAGAGGTTCTCACACCTCCTGGTCCTCACTCCGTCAAGATGAGTGATGAGCAGCTCCTGGCTGCTACTTGCATCTTATGGAGGCACAAAAAGTGAAATGTTTTGTCTTAATCTGTTGAATTAGTCGTGGGGATTACAGTTCTTTTCTGGGCTCGGGGGTCACATGGCTCAGTTCCTTTATGGTTAGCTGAGCCGAAGGATCTGAAGCTCAGAAAAAAAATTGTAATTTCCATCATGGAGTTCAACGTCTACACTTTGTATGTTGAATAAACAGTGACGTGGTGGAATGTGATGTTCACTGATGTTCATAAGTGGTTGTATTTAAACCGTCTTGGGAACTGACTTAAAATGAGCCTGACATGTAAAACCTTAGAAGTGAAGGTGGGTCTATTTTACGTCGTCAGCACACTTGAAACTGAGCGGCGCCTAAACCCCCACCACCCCACCCTTCGATCCCACAGCGCCTTACGAGTGGNCTGATTTATATTATGCCATACATAAAGTCCTAATTTGAAATAGTTTGTTAAAAACAGTTCACTTGGAAAAGAAATTGATAAAAATAATAAAAAGCCCCTGAAAAAATTAATTTAAAGAAAAGAACGTGTGAATCAGTTCGTGTCTTGTGATGTGTTTCAGATGCAGTCTGCAGAGTTTACCACAGATGGAGACAAAGGTCAACCAGGTAGGTGTCCTTTGTTGTTTTTATCGTTGTAGAGTTAGAAGTGCAGCTGACGTAAAGGAATCTGAGAAGCAAAATATTGATTATTTCACTCAGATAAAATAAAAAACCTGCATGACTGCAGTTTGTGTGCAGACATGTTTCCTCAGACAAATAAGCTGCAGATAACATGAACTACAAACACGCGCACCTGTATTCAATTCAATTTCAACTTTATTTTGGTAAATTAAAAACATTACAAACAAAAAGAAAACAATATAAAATGGTAAATCAATCATTTACCAAAAAAAGGAATACCGGTAGGCTGAAGCCAAGGCTTATACTTGCCTACCCTATTCATAGACTCAGCAGTCTACATAATGACAGATATCTACTGTCCACATATATACATAAGTGCACATACAAACATTTACTGTATATTTAAATACGCATGTATACATACTCACAGTATTCATGACTGTCTTCTCTGTTCTGAATCTTTCTGTTGTTGTTGTGTGTTCTTGTGTTTTGCAGCTGCTCAGGTAAGTGTGTTTTGCGTGTGTAGATGTGTGTGTGAGCATGTGCATGACCGGCGACTGAAAAGCTGCAACGCTGCAATAACTCCTCCTGGACAGACCTTTTTACAGCATGTTACTGAATCACTTCACTTCTCTGTTTGAACTCCTGCTGTTAACATGTGGGTGGAAGCCAGGAGCTCAACAAGAAAAATAATTCCATTAAACGCGTTTTCATTTCACACAGCAACACAGATTTCATATTCAGTGAAACTCGGGATGAAACTTCAACTATAAACAATAAAAATGTGAGTTATTCTACATATGGCTGAGTCCATTTAGCAGAATGGACAAAAAAAACTGACACTTTTCAGAATTAGCTTTATTGTCATTGCACCGAAATTACATTTAAGTACAACCCGTCCGAGAGAAGCGTAAACAAACAGACATGGGGAAACGGAGGTGACGGAGGCCGCCAGACTCGAGAGGCGCAGCCCTTTTTTCAGGTAAGGAAAAAAAAACATGACGGGGAGTGTAGGTGTAAAAAAAAACAGGACACAGTGTGAAAGTTTCAAAATAATGATCTTAGCACATGAAACAGCAACATACTGATGACATCATAACACATTTATGCATGAGGAGGCCGACGAGGGCAGTGAGTTGTCCGTGGACACTACCAAAAAGTTCCATAGTCCTGATAAAGATGGTACAGGGTCTATCAGCCAGCTCAACTCTGACACAGATCCACAGGCGTCTTCGGGAGCAATGCGATGGGGGAAGTGGAGTTTCTCGTTCACATAAACAACCAGGAGAAGTTTGAGATAACTGGCCGATTCAAGGCCCCGTGATGAAGCCAAATGCAGATAACATAATTATTTTGGGTCAGGCAGCCTCTGCTTGAATTTCTAAGTCTGCCTTCATAGTTCTGCTGGTAAGTCTCGGTGGTGATTCCAAACAGTCAAATTTTGTGGTCACACCACCGGACCAAGCTTGTAGCCTTCTCCAAGGTCGATTCCATCTCGCCAGTGAGTCCCAGGAGCCGCAAGTGGCCTGAGATTCTCAGAAATGTTGTCCAGCTTACGGCTCAGCTCATACAGCATCTGTCTGAGAGCTTACCGCTCTGTACATTTTCTTCATACGAGGCAGGCAGCCTCACTATTTCCTGAACCACTGCTGTCGTCTTTCGAATTTGTTGATATGCCAGATACCCGACAACTCCAAAAACCAGAAATCCTGTTGTCGTAAATCCAGTTATGTACACGTCTTCTACATCCTCAGTGGAAAATACAGTCAGACACACCACTGTCCCCAGGATTCCATAGTGTATCCAGCTGTGAGTGTCCCTTCAGGGCATGAGGGCTCTCCTTCGCCCAGTCTTCTTGTCAAGAAAATGTTATTAATTCTGTTGAAAGACCAGCTGACCAGATCCATAATTTACAATTCGGAGGATATGTAGTGAGAGGCTCCAATAGGAATCACAGGACATAAAGCAAAGCAGGAGGGAAAAACATTTGTCCTCGTCGAGAGCAAGCAGAAAAAAAAGTACCAAAAGAAGTACTTTCAGGTCCAGCTCTCAGATGTTCAGTGACCAGCTGCTGTTTTACAGTGTTAATTTTGACAGCTATTTTTAATTTAGTTTTAGTCTTAGTCATGTGACTAAAACATCATTTAGTTTTAGTCATTACTTAGTCATCAGAATTTTTTTTGTTTTAGTCTAATTTTAGTTGACAAATCAATGAAAACATTTAGTCGACTAAATCTACAGTCAATTAAGTCGACTAAGTTATACATAGTAAAAACTTTTCATCAATTCTCTGTAGTTACTAAAACAAAACAATGTTTTAACCATAATATTAATCTTAATATGCAATACATACAACAACAAATAAAACTTTTTTCAAACATCTTTATTTGTCTAACCTTCAGTGTTAATTTTGACAGCTATTTTTAATTTAGTTTTAGTCTTAGTCATGTGACTAAAACATCATTTAGTTTTAGTCATTACTTAGTCATCAGAATTTTTTTTGTTTTAGTCTAATTTTAGTTGACAAATCAATGAAAACATTTAGTCGACGAAAATAATTAGTCGACAAAATTAACACTGCTGTTTTATTAGATTATTTATTCTGCACTCAGTGACAAACAATTTAGACACCCAGAGACAATAGGCTACCATAATCCCTAATTTGGTCCACAGGCTAGATGTTTTCATGATCATCCATCCATTAGCTTTACTGCTTCTTCCTTTCTGGGCTGCAGGGGTCACTAGTGCCCATATCCAGCAGTCACTGTGTTAGAGGTTGGGGACACCCTGGACAGGTCGCAATGCAAGTCCATCACAGGGACACAACAAGCATGCACCCTCACACATACCTAGCAGCAACATGCATGTTTTTGATCTAAGGCAGGAAACCAGAGTACAAAAACACATGCATGCACTAAGAGAACATGCACACTCCATCCAGAAAGGCCCCCCTGCCTGGGTGGAGTGTGCATGTTCTCTTCATGGTTTTTCATAGTCAACCATGTGGAAACAGCTCTGACATTAAATCTGAACAGCTGCATGTGGAGGCCCAGGCACACCAGCTGTATGACTGTTCACAACCAAATCAGTCAGTTGTGTGTCATGTCCAATCTTATTTTGAAAACCTGCGGTAGAGTGAGTCTGTGATAAACCATGAAGTAGCGAGGGATGTCTGTACTCACATTCATTTGGGGTTTGCACAAGTCACTCTGTGTTCCCTGCATGAATATTTCCCTCCATGTTTTTACGGATGTGGGAAACATGGTGGAGAAACTGCAGAACTGAAAGGCTGCTGTGCTTGTCTTTGAAACGTCTGTTTGAGTCAACGGGGTAAAACGTGCACGAGGCTAAAAAGTGTTGTTGCTGTATTTTCTCATCACAGACTGAACCCTGACCCTGAAGTCAGTTTGTGTTTGTTCTAACTGCTTTCTGCTCGCTGATGGCTCAGCTTCTCTGTGTTTGTATGAACTGCGCTGCATCTTCCGTACAACAAAGTGTGTCTGAAAATGTGTTTGTGCAGAACGAAGAGTCGAGAAGAGAGCGCATGGACCGAGGAAACTCTCTGCCGAGCATCTTGGAGCAGAAGGTGAGCTTTTCTGAACCTAGTACGGAACTAAGAGCGTTTTCTTTAGACCACTACAAAGCAGGTTGAACTCTGGCTTTAAGAAGTCTGGTTCAACTAACCCCAACAAGAAGGAAATGAATTAATGACATGATTTAGCACAGGTTTGGTCCTGCTTCATCAGTCAAAGTCAACTTTATTGTCAAAACTGCAATATGTACAGGACATACACAGGATTGAAATTGCATTTCTCTCAGTCCCTTCGGTGCAACAGTAACCATTTAAACACTAAAACACTAAAACATTTAATAAACATAAGCATAAAATGAAATAATAAAAGTGTAATACTGTCCTGAGTTTTTGCATAGTAGTATAAAAGTATAAAAAGTATATCTATAAAATAAAATGAAGGTTCTGGCATTGACATTTGTAATAGAGTGACAAAGCAGCATATGAAGTTTATGTACACAGTATATGTATGAGGTAGTTGATATTGGTATAGAGGTAAAGTGGCATATGCAATAAGGCTAATAAAAAGAATATATATATCAGCAGTAGTGTAGATATAAAAAGTAGTGTAAATGTAAACAGTAGTAATAAATGTAAACAGTAGTAATAAATGTAAACAGTAGTAATAAATGTAAACAGTAAATGTAAACAGTAAATGTAAACAGTAGTATGACTATAGGCTGTAATGTAATACAAACATTAGTGCAAATATAAGAAGTAGTGCAAACTGAATGAGTACATGACCGAGAGTTTAGTGAATAACCTGTTTTGATGACACAGAGTCCAGTGTTAAAATCTTTGTGTTGTGTGGTAATGTGTGAAAGTTTTTTTTGTGTGTGTGATTAAGGCAGTACAAGTGGGAGGGGAGGCAGAGCAGGCAGAGATAGTGCAAGCTTCAAGCATCTGTTACCAATTCATTTTTCTTTTCAGTCCAAGAACACAATAAATGTTTATAGATAATTTTTGTGACTAATGCTAAATCAAACAGCTAAACCTCAAAACTCACATGTATTTAATGTTCAGCTGCATATATAATTTCTGCAAAACCACTGAATAAATTCTAGATTTTTGTAATGTTGCTTTAAAAAGGACAACTATTAGCTTTATTCACAAATTGGCACTACTTCTAAAGGTTAGTTAAGGTCCATTATCAATACAAATCTTGCTTCCTCTAATACTTCTATGTGTTTATCTGTAAACTGATAGCTGATAGAGATGTGTCCTTCTGTTCAGATCTATCCATATGAAGCACTGATTGTGACCCACAGGGGGCGCTGTAAGCTGCCTCCAGGAGTCGATCGAACCCGGCTGGAGGTGAGGACGGACTTTCTTATGAATTGTATTTATTCATTATTTATTTATTTATTTTAAACTTTATTCAAGCAAATGACAAGTACCTTATTTTCCGGTCTATAAGTCGCACCTTTTTGCCTAATTTGCATGCCCTGGGACTAATAGAGAGGTGAAACTTGTTTATGGATTTTTCCGATATTTTTAGACCAATTTTTGGCTCAGATATGACCATTTTCCATTTTGGCAAAAAAAAAATGGTGCAGTACCACTTTTGTCCGCTAGGGTACACCGACCGTTCCCACCTCATTTGTCTGACGGCAGCCTCCTCTGGTCGGACTGACTCTGTCGCAGCCCGGCCTCCTGAACGCTGGAGGTAGGTCTGAACTAGTGTTTGTTAGCAAAATATCTCTCAAGAACCACACAACAGATTTTGATGAAACTTACAGAAAGTAATTACCGTGTGGTCATTTACAAACTGTTAGCTGTTGGAATTGTTTGAGATTAAATTCGATGTTTTATGGGCATAAATGTGTCGTGGCTGGCTTCGTTGTTTTTCCATGTACATTTTAGCAAATAACTCATAAACCACTTGGCGGATTTTCTTTAAACCTACAGAAAGTACAGTAGTTATTTGGTGGTCATTTACAAACTTATAGCTGTTGGAGTTGTTTGAGCTAAAATTCGATTTATTTATAATTTATTTTCGCAGCGTACGCGACCGTTTGGAAGACGTCAAAGCGAAACAATTTAAATCCAGCAGATTTGACCATTACGTGAATTTATTAAGGAACGGTTAAGCTAAGACACATCTTTGCTATAATTTTCAGCAGACAAATAATTGTTTTTACCGTGTTAATCTTGTTAAAAGTCCTTCCGTGCATGCTTCTGTGGCCGCCATTTTCAGCAGGGCAAATGAGGCGCTGACGCGTCGCGTAGCGGTGACGCATAATAGATACGACTTAAATAAAGGTGCGACACGTTTATGGATTTTTCCAATTTATTGCCAATAATTGGACAAAGCGACTTATAGAAAGGTGCGAGTTATCAGGCGGAAAATATGGTATACAACAAACAGATGAATGGAGTATACAGAAGAACACAACACTTCTATGAACAAACAACCGGGGGTGGTAATTAAACAAACATTTGCAAAGATTTACAGATAGAAATTAAACTAAGGGCCTTTTTGCTAAACAACCAACCAAAAAAAACAGATTCAGCTCATAAACAGAATATTATCCGTTTATCCGGACCTGGATCCAGTTTTATGATTTCAAGCTGTTAATGAGTTGTATAAGGGGGTTCAGGTTTACTGAGCCATCCAATACACTGGATGTAAAATGAGCAGGTTTTACACAGCCATAAATTATCATAAATTATTCACGGGTTCTCTCTTTTTCAGGAATTAACAAATAAATTGTGTGGTCAGATTAGATGTAACAGGCATGAAACGTTAATTTATGTTGATTCACCAGGAGATGAATCATTTATTCACAGAATCATAAATTACATCAACATATGTAGAGATTGATTGATCGATCACATTCCTGTAATTTAACGTCAGCAGATGAAATCACACGTCCGTAACTTCTAGGAACAACAGAACAAGTTATGGGTCTTAGAATAAGCACGTTCATACAGCACTTTGAGATTTTCATTAATGAAAAGTGCGTTATAAATTGAATTCATTATTATTATTATTATTATTATTATTATTATTATTATTATTATTATTATTATTATTATAACTTAATGTTACTGGCAGAATGGATAAGGAAAAAGTTTAAGGAGGAGAAAGAATGAAAGGAAGCTGAGGAGGGTTATTATCTTGAAGTGTTTAACCAGAAACGGCACACTCTTCGTTCGGCGTCCGCTTAATGAACATCGACTTTTACCTTTGCGTAGATCATCGGTCACAGCTCCGGTAAAGTGAGCCAACCTGAAACGTGCACAGATCGTCCATCCGGCTACGTTTTGCAGACTTCCATGCATGTTCACTCTCCAGCGGTTCACGGAGGTCCGCCTCAACCGAGCCGATGTAGCGGCTCTGGTTCCGGCTGGTTTTTCAAGATGAAATATTCCTCGAAGGAAAGTTCATTAAGAACTTGGAGCCTTTAGCTCGAGGTCGGGTTCACCGCTAACGTGCGGTGAACCCTTGCTGATAGAACAAGGTCATTGGCGTTTTGACCGGCGTTCATAGGAGAAACATCGTAGTTCAACTTCTCCAGCAAGACTGAAGACTTCCAGGAAGTCAGAGCTTTTACAGGGAGCTTGACCTAGATACTCAGTCCTTCCTGATTGGCCAGTGGCCCAGGAAGGGGGAGTGAGAGTGAGGTCAGGAGGTTGAGAGGAAGAGGTCAAGAGGTTAGTTTAGGTCAGAAGGGGAGGGTAAAGTGTTAGTTTTAGGCACCAGCTTTTATGATAAAACTGATTAAAACTGCCTCAACACTTTAAACAAACACTGTTGACCTGTCACTTTGATTAAACAACGTCATTCAATTATCAACATATTGAACCTACTGATGATAATAACACAACAGGAGATTATTCTTCTGATTATTAATTAGGACAAAAATAAAGAGTCTCTTGTTGGGGTGATTAGTGTCCTGAATTCAAACTAAATGAGATAAACATTAGCCGTGTTTCCATCAAGGTTTCTTGATGCGCATTTTGAAGTATCGCATCAGAAAAGCTGAATGGAAACGGCACAATTCAAATTAACTTCCTCTAATTCGCAAAAAAGTTGATACGCTCGCTTGAGGTGGTTTTTGGGTTTTTCGAAACAGAGCTGATGCGCAAAACGAGAGATGGAAACAGATTTGCCGACTCAGTTCTGACGTAGCGAACATTCACGTCATGTGACTGATCAGCTGTTTCCGCTGTAACATCGCTAAAACTAGTTGGCATGACAGAATAAATACAACTTGCCCGATAGCAACACATTCCTGAAATATTCTCTCCATTTTGCCGAGATGTGTGGTTGGGTTCCTGTTTTCAACCGCTACTTCCTGTTTACTGTAGACATGCGTAACGCTGACGTCTGACGTAATGCCGCTTTGCGTGGCCTGGTGGATGCGCTTCAAGCCAGTTGATGGAAACACTTCTGATTCGCATTAATTTTTATTTACATTTTTGCGAAATTTCAAAAATTCGTTCAAAATTCGAATTGAAAATAGATGGAAACACGGTTAGTGTCTATAACCGTGTTTCCATCTATTTTCACTTCGAATTTTGTGCGTATTTTTGAAATTTCGCAAAATTGTACATAAAAATTAATGTGAATCAGAAGTGTTTCCATCAACTGGCTTGAAGCGAATCCACCAGGCCACGCAAAGCGTCATTACGTCAGACGTCAGCGTTACACACGTCTACAGTAAACAGGAAGT